>CATKHJ010656444.1:0-12758 GCA_949750685.1 Vernicia montana | reverse complement strand
TTATTATGAATTTTTATGAAAATGCTTAAATGAATTTTATATTGTGAAATTTTATAAATTTAATTATATAAGTTTTATATTATTTTGAAAAGGATTATTGAACCAAATTAATTTGATAAGGATTCCAATTTTGGAAATATTTCTTTTATATAAAAGAATAAGTTTGAAATTATGTGTGATTATGGAGAATGATTCCGATTTGTATGATATTTTCTAAAGGTTGGAAAATGTGAATTTTGACATGGTTTATTAATTGAAATAATTTTATTAAAAAGAATATTTACAAATTGAGTAATGATTTAAAGGAATTAAAGGGATTGTATTTATTTAGTTAAGGTTATATAAATTAAATTGATGAATTGAAATTGTGATAATTGTTCAGTTGGAGATCCAGGCGGGGTCCATGAGCCTTGATGACAAATTAGAAGTGTTTATTTATATTGTTTTAGCTGGGTAAAACTCTAGTTATAGGTGAGATTCTGTCGAAATTTCGGTAGAATCTTATGGATGATCTGTTGAGCAGAAACCTGATGATGAGATTTTTGTTAATGATGTTATTGAAATAATTGCCCTGAATAGCATTGATGTGATGTTTTGCACATGTTCTACTTAATAGATGGGCCTATAGTCCCTGTTTTGTGACAGTTATAGTTGTCACATTGATTGTTTTGTTATTTAGCGAGTAATTAGGTTTACTACGGGTTTTGGAAATCTTATGCTTTCTCGTTTATTAGTGCCGATCACGTGTCTTCGGGTTTGGGACGTAACAATAATAGATCATTTAAATAGTTATCTTAAATACTTTGTCAATGATGATTAAGTACTAAATTTAAAGAAATAATTTGAATAAAAAATATTTATAAGAAATATGGGAAATAGAAACTGAAAAAATTTCTATAAATAAATATGATTTCTAATTTTTTAATTTTCTATTTGAAAAAGGAAACATTGGAAAATTAGAAAATGGAGAAGAAGACTGAAAATTGAAAATTGAAAATATTTTCCATGTCTATATATTTTTTTTCAAACCATGGTTTACAAGAATTAGTTAAAAAATAATTACAAGAAACAGCTACAAATTTTTAAAAAATTAAAGAAAAAATCAAGACTTAAATTTTAAAATCACCTCCAAATTCAATCCTAAACTTACCCTAGGTGATAACACAGGAGCTAATCCTAATAGCCTCTCCATTAAATAACTTTTGGAGATTATTTAGTATATTTTGGAATCGGAATTCAAATGGAATAATATTTTAAAATTTTAAATATTTATTTTCAGTTTCGTTTTTTAAATAATTAAATAAAAATTATTAATTAAATTAATAATTATATTTAAAAATATATATCATATCAATGAAAATTGAAGTCAATGGAATTATTTAAATGTAAAAAAATTTAGATTATTTGTGTATCAAAACACAAAAATAAAATCATATTTTTGGAATAAAATTATATTCCCAATTCTATGGTGGACCAAACATATCTTTAGGGTACGGTTAATAGGTCGTAATGCAATGTAATATAATATAATCAAATGCATTTTTAATATAATGTTTACACCAAAAATACATTTGATTACATTGCATTACGGCCTACCAAACGTACTCTTAGTGTATTATTATCTGCTCGAACTCTAGATTATGATTTTTTGTAAATTTTTTTTTTTTTAAATACATGCAAGTATGAACATGTGATATAGCGACAGGCAATTTAAAAGTAATTTATACCAATTATTACTAAAATTTTGTTTTCTATTATAGTTATAAAATTTTGACTTCATACAATTTAGTCATTTAATTTTATTTAGGTTCAATTGCTTAATTTTTGATACAGAAGCAATTGGAGTGTTGACATGGACGACTTATATGGCTTTTTTAATCTGGCTTGATGGTTTTTGAACCCTAACACCATTTTCTAAGTTATGAAATTTTTTTATTTTTATTTTTTTTATAAATTTTACAATCTGATTAGGAGCCCGAACCTGAGACCTCTCGGTCCTAATTCCTCAGCCCAGCTAACTGAGCTAGGCTTCATTGCCTCATTGGGGTGGCAGCTTCTGCTGCTGCTGCAGCAACAACAACAATAATAAACCATAATTTAGAAAGGTGTCACCAAAATCTATTTAAGGAATTCTTTGTGTTATGAAAATGTTATCCAATTAAGCTGATTTCTACAGGAATGTGATGTAGATCACACGTCAACATCTGCAAAAACGCAAGCTGGAATTTCACATCATTATTCCTTTTGCTTGATTCAAAATTTATTTTCCCTTCCAAGTAACTTGACAAAGATAGCTAAACGCAATTACTATATCACTAGCATAGCATTATGAATGTTCAACAAAATCTCTGTAAATTAGACTTTTTAAGCATTACTTGACAACAAAAGCTGCTGAAAACTACATTATAATAATCTACACGTCTGATCATCCACCTATCTTCAATTATCTTCCATCAAGCTCAAAGGTATTGGTAAATTCACATTATTTCTAGAATTAGTGCCCACCAAACAAAACTTGGATGCTCCGTAATTATTCAAACACAAGTCGATCCATTTACAGTTATAAGCTCAACCAAGTTTAAGAAAGGAAAAATAGAGAAATCGATTTCTTTCCTATTCAAGCAAAGCACAATATTACCTGTTTTCTTCTTTCCGTTCAAGCAGACACCTCTGAAAGAGATTCTAAACCCTCCTCTTGAATCTTTTTCCTCTTCTGTGATTCAAGTTTAGATTGTTTTCCAATGGCATCAGATATAGTCTTTGGTAGCCAGAACCCAGGTCTCTCAAGGAATGGTGCTCGGTCAAGAACCAAAGGTTCTCTCAGAGTAATCTCAACACCATCATATGACCATAAAGTCATGGTTGCTTCACCTTTGAGACCCAAAGAAAACCAACCTAGGCCAGCTACTGCAATATCAATGCTATTCACATCCCAGCTTGTTCCAGTTACTTTGATTTCTCTCTCTTCCCATTTGCCTAACTCGGAAGCTCTGTCTTCACCCACTGGAGGCTGCAACAGAAAAACATATGTTTTAAGAAAAGAACTTATTTTCTAGAGTGGACCAAACACAACAATTAAGAGGTTTGTTTTATGGAATAGGAAATTAGTTAATGGAAAATATTTTTCTAATTAAAGAGAAGACTAAGCTATTTTCAGGAAAAAGGAGTTTCCATTTTTAAAAAGAGAAGTTATTTTCAAACTTCTCTTAAGGTACACAATTGGGAAGAGATAAGGCCATCAGGAAGGAACCTACTTGAAAACCACATAAGCATATAACTACTAGTCCATTAACCACAATCAAATGTCATTTGCCATCACCAATAACTGGTGACCACCACAATTAACAATTTCTTTTTGTCTTTTGCATTTTTTTCTCCCATTCAATTGCAAATGGAAAACATATGAATATCATGTACGTTAACACATCCTCATCACCTTCATTAAATGAAAATTATTTTTGCCAATGTTTACCAAACATCAAAATACTTGAATTTCAGTGTTGCAGCCAAACAATGAAGAACAATTCATTTTCTGAAAATATTTTCTACATATTTTTTGCAAAAAAAATTGCTGTAAAAGGTTAAAAACATATATATCACACAAGGAAAAACCCTGATGCTTCTTTTAGCATACAAGGAAACCATATACAGTAAGTACGCATTCTCTGTTTACATAATCAGCAATTAACTGGTTGATGTGAAGATATCATGATTTGCTTGACATTTTATGTAATTAATATAGGCACAATTGGCTTGCAACTCGTACAAACAACCATAAATTTCAAATTTTTAGTCCTTGACTAGAATTTCGATATCAATCACCTACGCCTCTAGCCAAAATAAAAAAAAAATACTGCCTTTGCTTTTTCTTTTTCTTTTTATTTTTTAAAAGGAATGTACTACAAATTAAATTGAAATTGACAGTTGAGTTATTTTTAACAATCCAAAAGTAATACCAAAAAAAATAAGGTTTATATGCAAAAAAAAACTTTTCATAAAAATTCGTTATTCAATTCGGCATTGAACATTTAGTTCTTTAAATAGCAAGTCCAACAAATAATTCCAGAGTATGAAAGCTATACTAATTGATGTGGCATACCCAGACGTAAAATTGACGAAGGAAGTTGACAGGGTCTTTCATCCCCTCTTTTCCTTCATTTTCTTTCTTCCACCTCCCTTCTTTTCTCTCTTTTTCCATGCAATTGCATTTTCAACTTGTTTTCCCCCCTGTTTCTCACCCTTCTTTTTTTCTTTTTGTTTTTCTGTCACTCTTGCTCTCTTTTCTTGAGAATAAAACTGATATAATCCTCCTTATACATGTCTAGTCCGTCTGTAATTCGTTACAATCTGTTACAGTTGAAGAGCTAGCACACTCAAAGACAAGTGAGCCCATGATGGACTCTGCTAACAAACTGACATTATAACTAATAAATGTCAACTACTAACTAGGGCCGATTCAGCTTTATTTGAACTTCACATACTTAATATCACTTCTGCTGCTACTGCTATTTGAATCTTTAATGCCTAACTTTGCACTCTGAATTACTGCAATAGAAGTATTGAACTATAATTGCTGCTGCTACTACAGTTCCCAATTTGTCCATTTATCAGTTACTCTCAAACACTCCTCAAAAAAAAAAAAAACCCACTTTATCTCTCTTGCTTCTTACTTTCTTCTCCACAAGCTTCGATAGTAGCACTTTTCACACTAGGGCTTTCTTTTAAGGAGTTACTCTATTTTCCCTCAAAATTCAGTGGTTCTATTCAGAATTTGGCTTAATTGATGTTAATTATAAAAATTTTGATGAAATTGAACCTAATAAAAATAACAATTGAAAGAGTTGTCAAGAGGTTCTTTACTCTTGCAGTTGAATGTCCAAAATGCAGAGCACAATCCAATATTTATTAGATACAAAAATGCATGATAAGAAAAAGGAAGAGATAGAGACCTTAAATGTGTAAAGGTCCATGGCCACTGTGAGTGCCAAACCGCACCCATGCAATATAGTATATAAAGAAAAACAAACTCCTTAAAAATGTTCACATTCATTCAATTAATCTTGGTTTCTACAAAACTAAGGGTAACGTATAAATTAACCAAAAAAAGTGAAGGGAAGGGTCATGGTTTATGACCATGGCAAAAGTTATGTAATCCACCATCTTGTGCACAATGTAGAAATAAGGAAACATGTCCTTGTGAGCAAAATATCTTCAAGAGTATAAAAGCTTACCTGCAATCGAACACCAACATGGTTTCTCCAGAACTCCTCAGCGTTTTCTATCTTCCCCAAGTGTAGAGAAACATTAGGTGATGCCCAACATGTGACATAAATTGTTTGCACAGAAGCTTCATTGAGGTCTAGTCGCAGCAAGCCACCAACATGTACAGCCTGTCCAATCTGCAGATGGTCCACTACTTTTAGGTATATGTAGAATATGTCTATGCCTAGAGGCTACAGAGAGGAGTGTCTGCATAAGAATATCAAAGCCACTAAACAACAGCATAAGATAAAACTGAGAATGCCCAAAAAATTACAGGGCAAACATTTCACCGTATATACACATATAAAGATCACCAAGATGTTAAATTTAAGAACCTAAATCCCACAAAGAAATTGTGCAAGTACCAGAAGCATGATTGGAATAAAAACTATACCATTTAACAATTGATATCATTTAATTCCATTCTTTGCCATTTGTTCTCTATCATTCGTAACCAATCCTTCTCTTCAAAGTTGTATAAACTGTTCATTAGATCCACCATGTGCTTTAAAGATCCTCTCATCTTTGGTTGATCACATAAGTTGATTATAATATCCTGAAGTATCACATCTAAGAAGCTTATCAAAGAAACTTATCTTTTCAGTAAATCTGGCATATGTACTTATATATGAAACTTATATTTTGTTGGTTTATTTCATCTGTGTTCGCATTTATATTGTTCATATGGTTTATTTTTCAGTTCTGCACACTGATTTATATTGTTTCAAGAAGAAAGAGTAAAAGTATTTTATCGTAACAAGTCATTAAAAGATGGAAAAGGAGAGTAGAATGTGATTAAAGGGACTAAGATTGGTGTATCAGTTAATATAACAATTAGAAATAGTTAGGGATTATGTTGAGAAATATATATAAAGTGTAAAAATGAAATAATGTGAAAATAATTTGAACTAGAAGAAATTTGTTCGAAAGGAAGGTAAATATTTTCTACAAAAGCAAGAGTAAAAATAAGAATATAATATGTTATAGGTCTGCTATAGTACTTTAGCTGTTGATTTCATCTAAAATTATGGTATATGAAATAATTAATATAAACATATCCAGTGTTCATTTGAATTTATATTTTTTCGATGAAGTATTCAATGAAAATGGAGCTCTATATACATAATTTGAGATTTAGAAGAAAAAATCAATGATCAAGATTAAGTTTGAATCTTGTCAGATATTCAAGAACTAGAGAGACAACTAGATGTCAATTGTTCATAACTTAAAAGACATTTTGACCTGTAGTTTCCTACTATACCTACTTGAATAAATAAAACCATGTGACATATATAAACACATGCATGCAAACATAAGTGTGCACGCACACACACACACAACACAATATTGATTCATACATATATGATAAATTGGTCCATATATGCAGACCACTAATGCTAAGTTCTATCAGGATCTTTAATCAGGATATTTCAAGAAATGGCAGGTCATTAGTACAATTTACCTTCATCCTATATGTTCGAGGTTGTAGCTCCTTCCGTATTTCAACCATTTTTTGCTCATCTCTAGTCAATCTCATGGACACTAGATATGGATGCAGAAGTCCTGGAGTGTCATACATCTTTGCCTTAGCAGACAAAATCCCACCAATTCTTAGTATCCCAAGTGTAGTTCCAGGAACTGGAGCTTCTGTAAGCTTTGTTATTTTGGCCCCTTCTTTCTTTGCAAATGCATTGATTAGAGTGGACTTGCCTGCATTTTGAGCCCCAATAACCCATACATTCCCTCGAGGACCAGCTAATTCCTTGACAAATGACAACAAATTTCTCACACCCAAATCCTTACGAGCACTAACCAAATAAACTCCACTGAGCTTAGGTGCCCCTCCTGCCCTAGCACGGTGCCTGACCCATCTATCTAATCTAGTAGGTGAAATTTGTGATGGGAGAAGATCAACCTTTGTACCTACAAGAACGAGCTTGGGCAACTTTTTGCTAGCTTTGGGGTCATTCTTGGCTCCTTCCAGTGCCTTGAACAAGGACATTGCTGCCCGTTTAGGGAACGATCCATCAAAATCAACACAATCAACAACCATGATAACAACAGTAGCATTAGCATTTCTGCTTGGTTTTATCAACCTAGTTGCAATCAATCTATCAAAATCAAAATCAGGAATCAAATTTTCAGCTGTTTGGTTCTTAACCTGCCCATAGTTCCTCAAAGAGTGACATCGAGCACACACCGTAACCTCATCCTTTTCCTTTTTGTTCTCCCTAGCCATCTTCTTCTTCTCTGCTTTTGACACCTTCCTAAGTTCCTTTTTTCTCCTTTCTTTCTCTATTATCTCATCTGTAATATTACCATACCCAACACCAGCAGGAGTAAAACCATCCAAATCAATACCATCGTCTTCATTTTCTAACATTGCTTCAAATTCAACATATTCCCAGTCAAACTCATCACCCTTCTCTAAATTATCTTCATCCCCACCAATTTCCTCAAATTTACCCTTAATTCCATTCTCAAACCCCATTTCTTCCCCTTCAATTTCCTCTTCCTCATCCTCTGCTACTTCATCTCCTTTAAATGTAACGTTTCTTTTCTGATAATACCCAGGAAGATTTGGGTCTTTATCTTGCATAAAGATCCCACAACCAGGACAAATAGGGCCATAGCTATCATCCTCCTCTCTTCCCTCACTCACAACTGCGTCTCTACCTCCTTTTCTTGGCCCTATTTTAGCATGACTTCCCGGTTTTAATCCAAAACTTGTTTGGTTCTTAACAGCTAAATGAACAAAAGAAAATCTCTTATTATGTGTCTTGGTCTCTAAACTCAAGCCTGAAGATAAATTTAGAGACTTGATGAAAATGGGTTTTACTTTAGACACCAAAAGAAATAAATTTAAAAAAAAAAAAAAAAAAAAAAGAGATTTCAAGAATTGAAGAAAAACAGAGATTTACCTGTGAAAATACAGCGGGCAATTGATGAAATTTCTTGTAATCCTCCATTGTTATTGAGACGCTTCAAGCTTAGCTTGGTTGCTGCAACTGTAGATAACAAAATTGCCATTTTTTTTTTGAAAAATCCTAACCCAAAAGCATTGACAGTTGGGTCAATTGAAAACCAGTTGTATCATCAAATCCACCGTAATTGTTTCAAGTTGAAACTGTTTGGCTGCAGAAGATAGCTCTTTGGAGGATTTTCTTACGAGCTATCTTATATCTTTGCTCTAGCAGCTGTTGGGGAAATAACTTAATTTAGGCCTAAACTTTTCCAAAAGCTTAATTTTAGGCCTAAATCAAATTTTCATTCAATTAAATCCCTAAGCTTGCATTTTGGCTTAAATAAGAGCTTAGGTTGATCATGTGACTATAACAAACGTTAAGTGAACCCTACAAAATCAGAGGTGGGACCCATATAAACTCATCTGTTACAATAAAGTGCTGGGTAAATAAATGTCCAAATCAACGAAGGAACCCTAACAACTGAAACCCATATTGCAGCAAGGATCGAAAGAGAAATTAAGGGAAATTTATTGGGTTATATTATCGATCAAGAACTCATGACTTCATAATCTTCATCGGTCAGCAATCGAAGGGCGAGAAGCATGTCTGAAGGAATATATGAAGGTTCTATTCTTTATTGCGAGTGTGGGCTTAGATCTCCACTTAGAACATCTTGGAGTGATGTCAACCCAGTAAGAAGATTTTTTTGTTGTGCTAGGTACAAGGTTAATGTTTTATCAATTATCCATTTATGAAATTTATTTGAATTAAAACTTAGGACATTTTATATAAATAACTTGTTCACATCCAACTGCCTAACAAGTGCAAATTCTTCAAATGGGTAGATCCTGACAGTCCATATAGGTATAAGCAATTGATTAATGAGCTGAAGAGTAATAACAACCAGCTAGTAATCCAAAACCTTTCACTGAAGAAGAATATGAACAGTGTGGTTCCTGAAATACAATTTCAACTAAATCTTGAAAGTGAATGTTTGATGGATGAGGTTGCTGAACTGAGAGAGGAGGTGGGTTATTTGAAGTTGGAGAGTCTAAATGAAGCAGAAATGGTGTTTGTCAACAAAAAAAAAGAAAAATTTATTTTTGATGATGCTCATTGTATCTTGGGATTTTTTCCTGCTTTATGTACTGTTTTTACAGTAGGTTTGGGTTGTTACTTGAGTAGTATGGTGAATGTTGTATGTTGTAGGTGTCTTAAAGCCTTACAGAGGCTTAATTTTGTACTGATCATCTACAACTATCAATATATATTATAATTTTTTTTTCTACTAATTCCATATATAATCCATTTTGTATTGTTCTTATTTGATAACTTTAAAAAAAATGGACATTATCATTATGGAATGATCATAGTTGACATAATCAACTCACATGCTCTACAAATATCAGGAACAATCTATATATGCTCTTACCACTTCATCAATAAATTATATGCAGCAACTACTTAAACAACATGTTAGCACCTAAATAAGAAAAAAGAACAGGGAATCATAAGAAATAATTTAAGAAAAATATCATAAATGAATTTGGGGGAATTTAAATATGTATCATCCATTAAAATGGGCAAATGTTGTATTACATATATTTCTGTTTTTTGCATTGTGCATCACCAGTTTGTTGCAAACAATGACAATGACAATGACAAGTTTGTCTCAAACTGGGATAACACAACAACATCAGGCTATCATTCAAAATATACATTAGACTTTACACTTGGTTAACCAAATCTACAAATTGGAGTTAACGCTCAACAATTATATAACAGACAATATATACCACCAAACATCCTAAACACTACAACTATTTTTTCCCCAATCAATAACTAAAATATCAACAAAATCAACTTCACTTTTAGTAGCTCATTTGGTGCCTCCTTGGACTGAGTTTTGTTTAGACAAGTTAGAAGTCCCTTTTTGTCTATGCTCTAGCAATTGTCTTTGAGTAATTGCATCACCACTAAGCCATTGCAGTCCAATAGCTTTATATGGGAGATCAGTTGGACCAACAGTGCGATGGTCAGGAGTTCTAAATTGGACTTTCCTTCCAATACCCCATGGAATAAGTGCATTACTAGGAGGTATATCAATTGGAGGTGAATTATGCAAACTAGTCCCACTTGAATCTCCTGTAGTACTTCTAGTGTTCTCATTAGTGGTTCTTCTATTCTTTGGCATCCTATAATGGAATTTTGGTGTTCAGAATCCATAACAATCATCACGAGTAGGTAAAATTTGTCTCTCATCAAATTGGCTTGGCTCAATCAACATGAATTCTTAAATTCTCAAACATATAGAACCTAATCAAAATGAAATGCTAAGTTTCATGAACAACTTACATTGTATGTTGTTTGGCCAGTGTGTTCATTAATATAAACACCAAAACTAGAAACCTTCTTCTTTCTTGGAACTCTTTTACATTTGCCTCCTATTTCTCTTGCTCCTGCAGGGTCAGACATAGCAGGAATTGATGAGGAACCTCCTTCATTATGACTTTTAGCACCAGTTTCTTTTGCAGGTGTTCTGAAGCTGGTTTCTGCCATAGGTTCTTGTGCATTGCAATCTGGTTGTCCTTGGTTATTAATAGGTTAAGTTCCACCAACTACATCTGCAGGCTGCTTCCTTTTCCTTGATGTTGAGGCATGTGATTGAGCTTGTATATTGCCACTTGCTGAACATCTAACATCATTTCCCTGACAAGTAAGCAAATTTGTATTATTAATTAACATTAAATGGAACAAATATTAATTAAACTATCAGTTGAATTTACTTACATTAATGTTCTTGTTTTTACACCCGTTCTTATTGTGCCCAGGTTCTTTACATATACTGCACCTAATTATCCTGCCCCTGCCAGATAATTTGCCAGTTTTCTTCTTCAATTGTGCTTCAACTTGACTCTTAGTCCTGAGTTTCTTTGCCTTTCCAGGCTTAATTATGATAGGTGGATGCTCTATGGGCTCATGATAATTGTATTTCCAGAACTTCATACCTCCCATAGGTTGCATATGATGGGAGTATGCCTTCAGATAGGTATCTTTACTGTACCAACGTGAAATATATTTCTCTGGATCTTTTTTTTTCATTCAACAAGGCACAGATAGCATGTTTACAAGGGATTCCACATAAATCCCACCTCCTACAAGTGCATACCTTCTTATTAATGAACAATGCATGTCTGTCATCATCCTCACCAATCTCATATGCCTTATCACCATTGAATTTGACCGAACAATCCATTGATTTAACCCAATTTTCTTTAAATCTTTGAATACATGCTGGAGAAAAGTCACTAGTCCAGCTTGTAACCATATTTCCAAAGCCTACTCATTGCTTTTACCCTAATTGTCTCCAACAAACTGATTATGTGCTTATCCCTTGCTTCTAGTACCCAAGAATTGAAAGATTATGAGATATTGTTATCCACCATATCTTAACAACATCTGGTGCTCATATAAGCTCTACACCATTTGTGTGGTGGATAATGCAGCAAGTCCTGAACACTCTTAACTCCATTCTCTGTTACTAACAATTCAAGGTTATCCTTGAATTCTTCCTCATAAGTTGACCATGCCATTCTCCAAAATGTTCTTCTCAATTCCTCTCCCCTCCATTTTTTCCTCCAATTTACATAGACATGTCTTGCACACCATTTATGTTTTGCAGTTGGACATGTTTCATCTAATGTTGGCAATAAACCCTTGAAAAAAGAGAAACAAATTAAATACAATTATTATTCAGTATATGTATTAATTAACATAACAAAAAGACAATTTTAAAAAATACACCTTTAATTAGAATTACTTACTCTCTGAATATCACTCATGAAAGTATACCCAAAACCATCCTTCAAGTTAAGTACCTTCATTAACCATTCAATAAACCACTTCCAATTTGATTTATTTTCCCTCTCACATATAGCCCATGCAATTGGAGTCATCTAATTATTTCCATCAACTCCAACTGCAGATAACAATTGCCCTTTACACTGAGTTTTCAGAAAACATCCATCCATACTAGGTGTCACATCCCACATTTGGCGATGTGACGGTCCTAGGGCATGAGTGACCATAAAGGTACCAACAACCCGTAGAACCCACTAAATCAATATAACAATACAATTAATACTATATATTTCGATAAGCATTAGCAATCAATTAATTCAATTCGGTAGCATAACAGCTGCAACTGTAACATTACCTCAGGTTCACAACCTGCATTAATGTGAGGCCTCGCCCGAACGCCCCTTCCCTCGCTCGTGGGGAAAAATTTTGCCTTAAGGAAAGGCACGAGCAATTTTTAAAGGAGGTTAAGGAACGGGTTTTGGTGCTCACGATTAGAAGCGGCTATCACCTCAGAAAATTGATTTTTGATTTTGAAAAGGATTCGGGAGTCGCCACCCTAATTTATTTTAAATGGGAAAATTAAGGAAAAACCCAATTTGACTCCAATTTTATTAATCTTTTGATTAATTTACCCAAGGATAAAATCACTAGTTTTCGAACCAAGTTTGG
>CATKHJ010656326.1:0-16016 GCA_949750685.1 Vernicia montana | reverse complement strand
GGCGAACCTAGTTAAAATTTTGGTGTTCTTTTTATTGTCTATTTAATAGCTATTGTCGGGGTATAGTTGTAGTTAATTATTGTGCTATTAAATTACTTGTCTTGGTAAAATTCTAGCTAAGGAAAGACTTGGTACTTAAGTGTGTCATTCGTGACCCACCTCTCTTTCTTGGGAATTTACCTTGTGATGATTTATTAATACAATCGTTCTCACTCTATTCACTTGTGCAATAGTTTCAAGGTGAATTTGTTATTATTGGTGGAAGTAAAAACTCGAATTGCACAACAATTGGTATCAGAGCCCTTAGTTATCTTAGTATGCTCTGTGGTTGCAGTTTAGACTGATCTTCCATATCAGAAAAGATTTTCTTAGGCCAATTGACATTCCGCATCGACAGCTATTAAATAGAATTTGTAATAGAAATGTCATACGAAACAAAAGGTTCCACATCATCAATTTTAGTAAGAACTACTGTGACAAATGCTAGATTTGTAGTGAAAATTTTTAATGGCACTTGACATTTCGGTATGTGACAAAGTGAGGTTCTAGATGCACTTTTTCAGCAAGGTTTAGATATTGCCATTGAAGAAAAGAAAACAGATGATGTTGAGGAGAAAGAATGGAAGACCATCAATCGTGTGGCATGTGGTACAATTCGCTTATGTCTTTCTAGAGAGCAGAAGTATGCATTCTCCAAGGAAACTTCTGCAAGTAAATTGTGGAAGGCACTGGAGGAAAAATATTTGAAGAAAAGCAGTCAAAATAAGTTGCATATGAAGAAAAGACTGTTTCGCTTCACTTATGTTTCGGGTACCACAATGAATGAGCACATCACCAATTTTAATCAGCTAGTAGCTGATTTAGTAAATTTGGATGTGGCTTTTGAAGATGAAGATTTGGCATTGATATTATTGGGATCCCTTCCTGAAGAGTTTGAGTTTCTTGAAACTACTCTACTTCACGGGAAGGCTGAAGTGTCTCTCAGTGAAGTTACTGCTGCCTTGTACAATTATGAGCTTAGAATATGAGACAAGAAAGAAAGTACTAGTGGTGCAGCAGAAGCAATGGTAGTGAGAGGACACTCTCAGAATCACAATAAAGGAAGGAGAGGGAGATCAAAGTCCAAACCAAAGAAAGATGAATGTGCCTTTTGCTGGAAAAAAGGGCACTAGAAGAAGGACTGTCCTAAGCTGAAAGATAAAGGCAAGCCTGATAAAGGGAAAACTGCCTCAGATTCGAATGTAGCTGAGTACAATGATGAAGACTCATACCTTTCACTTGTTGTCATGACATCCACAAGATCTTCTAGTGCATAGTTATTGGATTCTGGATGTAGCCATCACATATGTCCCCATTGGGACTGGTTTTTTGATTTTAAAGAACTAGAAGGTGGAGTTGTTTACACGGCTAATGACAACCCGTGTGCAACAAATGGGATTGGTTCCATTCAGCTAAGAAATTATGATGGATCAATCAAGGTGCTGACAGATGTTCGTTATGTGCCAATTTTGACGAAGAATCACATTTCTGTGGGAGTCCTAGAATCAAAGGGTTTTGTTGTAACTACAATAAATGGAGTAATGAAGGTCATCTCTGGTGCACTTATGGTGATGAAAGGAATTCGAAAGAACAATAATTTGTATTACTATCAGGGTAATGCAGTTATTCGAATAGCAGCAGCAATAACTTCTATTGATGATCGGGAGTTAGAAGCAACCAGGCTTTGGCATATGCGCTTGGGACATGCAGGCGAAAAATCCTTGAAACTTTTAATAGATCAAGGATTGTTGAAAGGAGCTCGGGCATGCAAATTAGATTTTTGTGAGCATTGCATCAAAGGAAAGCAGACAAGGGTAAAATTTGGTACAGCAATCCATGATACAGAGGGTATCCTGGACTATGTTCACTCAGATGTGTGGGGACCTTCCAAAACAGCTTCAATGGGAGGAAAACACTATTATGTTACCTTTGTTGATGATTTTTTCCGGAGAGTTTGGGTGTACACTATGAAGACTAAGGATGAAGTGTTGGCAGTTTTCACTAAGTGGAAAAAGGTGGTGAAGACTCAGACTGGTAGAAAAATCAAATATCTCCGCACTGATAATGGTGGAGAGTATAGAAGTGATCCATTTCTGAAAGTTTGCGAAGCTAAAGGTATTATCAGACACTTTACCATCAGAAATACACCACAACAGAATGGGGTGGCAGAAAGCATGAACCAAACATTGCTGGAGAAAGTTTGGTGTATGCTATCTAATTCTGGGTTGGGCAGACAATTTTGGGCTGAGGCGGTGACATATGCGAGCCATCTTATTAATCGAATACCATCAACTGCTATTAGAGGCAAGACGCCTTTGAAGATGTGGTCTGAAAAACCTGCTACAGATTATGATTCCTTACCTGTGTTTGGTTTCGCTGCATACTACCACGTTAAGGAATCGAAGCTAGATCCAAGAGCTAAAAAAGCACTCTTTATGGGGATTATATCTGGAGTGAAAGGGTATCGACTTTGGTGTTAAGAGATGAAGAAGATAATTTTTAGCAAGGATGTTACCTTTGATGAGTCTACCATGTTGGAGAAGGTAACTAGTCAGTAGTCTGATGGTACTCCGCAACAAGTGGAGAGTACTCCAAAACAGGTGAAGTTTGAAAGAAGAATTGACCCAGCAGAGAAAGATGTATCTGTTGGAGATACTCCTTTGGTAGATGAGGAGTCAGATAAAGAAGACACTCCTACAGTAGATGAGGAGTTTGAAGAACTTCCAACCCAAGAATCTACACAGCAACACTTACCGATTGCATTGAGGAAGCCACAACGAAAAATTCAAAAGCCTGCTCGCTTTGTTGATATGGTGGCTTATGCATCACCAATTGAAGATGATGGAATTCCTACCACTTTTCATGAAGCAGTTCAAAGTTCTGAAAAGAAAAAGTGGAGGAATGCCATTAATGAAGAAATGCAGTCCCTTGGAAAGAATCAGACATGAGAGCTAGCTAGTCTGCCAAAGGGAAAGAAGGCAATTGGATGCAAATGGGTATTCGCTAAAAAAGATGGATTTCCTGAAAAAAATGATGTTTGCTACAAGGTAAGGTTGGTGGCTAAATGCTACGCACAGATGGAGGGAATTGATTATAATGAAGTATTTTCTCCAGTTGTAAAACATTCATCCATTAGAATTTTGTTGGCCTTGGTAGCACAATTGGATTTAGAACTAGTCCAATTGGATGTAAAAACTGCATTTTAACATGGAGATTTGGAAGAGGAAATCTATATGACTTAGCCAGAAGGGTTCAAGGTTGCTGGAAATGAAAAATTAGTGTGTAAACTTCGAAAATCTTTGTACGGATTGAACCAATCTCCAAGGCAGTAGTACAAATGATTTGACAAGTTTATGTTGGGGCAGAAGTACACGAGAAGCAAATACGATCATTGTGTGTATTTGCGCAAGCTACAAGATGGATCCTACATTTATCTTCTCCTTTATGTTGATGATATGTTGATAGCTTCCAAGAGTCAGGTAGAAATTGAGAAATTGAAGACTCAATTGAACAGGGAGTTTGAAATGAAGGATCTAGGTGAAGCAAAGAAGATTCTCGGCATGGAGATAACTAGAGATAGGAAATTGGGGAGACTTTGTTTGTCTCAAAAGGAATATTTGAGAAAGGTACTAAAGCGTTTTGGCATGAATGAGAAGTCAAAACCAGTTAGTACTCCGCTTGCTCCTCATTTCAAGCTTAGTGTATCCATGTCACCAAAAAATGATGTAGAATGTGAATACATGTCAAAAGTGCCGTATGCAAGTGCTGTTGGTAGTTTGATGTATGCAACGGTGTGTACGAGGCCTGACATTTCACAGGTAGTTGGGGTTGTGAGCAGATATATGCATGATCCTGGAAAGGAGCATTGGCAAGCTGTGAAATGGATTATGCGGTATATTCTGAACTCCGTAGATGTTGGTTTAATGTTTCAGCATGCCAAGTGCCTAGAAAAGACCTTGTATACCCATACAAAAATAAACTAGCAGAGTCCCTTACTACTATGCCCAACTTGATTATTCCTTCATTAAATAAAATTGCAGCGTCAACGTTGCGTTTCACCAAAGGAAACAAAGGATAGCACCAATTGACACCTGGTCCATCAGTCTGCTGAACAGGTATAGCCACCGATGATAATTGAACCACCTGCCATGTAGGTAACAGTTCCATGCAACCATGCATAGTCTGTATGGGAGTTTTAGTGACATGGTTCCAAAATAAGTGATTCCATTGGCTCCATATCCACCACAAAACCATACAAAACTCGAGTATGGTATCCTGGGCTTCTCTCTCCATAACCAAAGTCATCCACTCATCCATCGAGTTCACATGAGCATATGGCTTTAATCGACTGAAAATTGCCCAACACTCCTTAGAAAAACTGCAGTCCAAAAACAAATGTACCAAATGTTCTCTATAACCACCACAAAAAACACACACATTTGGCACAACCATACCACACAGACACAGTCTATCCCTAGTTGGCAACAAATTGTGACATATCTTCCAAATACAATGCTTAACCTTTGAAGGAACAACCAATCTCCAAAGCTTGAGCCACCAACTAGCAGTCCCACCATCTGGAACCTCATTCCACAGTCTCATGACAACCCTGTAACCAGATTTTACCAAATATCTACCTTTGCTATCAAAATGCCAAATCAACTTGTCATCTTGCCCACCAACAGCCGGCAGTAACTGAAGAATCATGGCAACATCCTTTTCATTAAACATCTCAACATCCCAATCATTTGAACCTGGGATTCGCAACTCACCAACCTTCAAATCCTCCAGCCCTTCAATCATCTCGGTACTAACAAAGAAGTTAGTCTCATCCCTAAGCCAAGGATCATGCCATACACTAACCATCGAGGATCTACCACACTGCCACTTGCACCCTTGTTTAAGCACAAATCTAGCCGACCAAATACTCTTCCATACATAACTCTGGGTTTGAACCCAACTGAGCAGTTAAAAAATTCCCCCTAGGAAAATATTTAGCTTTGAAAAGTTTACTGACTAGAGTATCTAGTTGGTCAAGAAGCTTTGGTGTGCCTAAAAGTGTCCTAATTAATTTAGGACCAGACAACTACTCGCAAGTGAACGAAAATGGGTAAGACACCCCAAGGTTGTCTCTTAAGGAAGACTATGTAAGGGTTGTGTGATTATGACAAACAAAATAATTAAGAAAATAATCCTAAACACTCTAATCAATTTGGGATGGTAGAAATGCAAATCAATTAATAATTAAATAAATTGAAACTAATAAAATAAATTGTAAATTAACAATCAATTGGAAAAAGGTCTAGGGCTCAGATTATCCAATTTAAAATCCTATGTTGGGCTAGATAATTAAAATGAGATATCATGCTATTATGAATAATTAATTAGGCATAATTAATCTAAAGATAAAATCCAATAACTTTCGTATTCTCATATTCAACCTAAATAAAATTAACCAAATTAATTATCAAATATTAATTAGGTAATACATTTCTGATTCATACCTAATCCTCTATTAAACCTAATTCCGATATTAAAATTATTTCTCAATCTCATTTAATACCTAGGATTAATTCAAAAACTTGTCAGACAATTGAAATATCATAAAGCTCAATTCAATAAAGATATACAAATCATTCATTAAAATAACTAGCCCTAACATAATCATTTAAATGGAATCATCCTAGCCCTAGACAAGAAATATTTAGCTCATGATCAATTTAGCAATAATCAATTCAACTACTAAATACATCTTAATCAACATTATCATGCTTAACAATCAAGAACAAATAATTAAATTGAGTCAAAATAGAAATTGAAATTGGATTAAGAATACTTTACTATTAGGTGTTATATTCCCAATCTTAATTCCAAATCCTTAGAGCATAATTGATTACAAACCAAGAACAATCGATCAAAAATCCAAATTGAAGTCTAAACTAATTATTTATGTGTACAAAGAAGAAAATTGAAGAAAATGAAATTGTTCTCTCAAATAAGCTTTTTCCAAAACCCTTCTCTGTGTCTTTGTATTCCTGTGTGGCTTAAAAATTGCCTTTTATGGAAGTGAGACACGCCTCTATTCCAAATGGAATAGAGGCGTGTTAGTCTCTCAAATGGCCTCACACGCCTCTATTCAAAAGGAATAGAGGCATTTAAAAGGAATAGAGGCATGTGGCTTTTAGCATGAGACACGCCTCTATTCCTTTTAAATAGAGGCATGTGGAGAATTCTAAAAGAAGCACACGCCTCTATTTCATTTGGAATAGAGGCGTGTCTTGCATGTAGACACACTAGAACGCACCGTTTTGCTCCAAACCCTTGCCAACTCCATAATTTTATCCTGAAAACTATACAGTAACATACCACGGCATAAAACTAGCAAAACAAACTAAAATAAATATTAATTAAGCTAAATTAAAATAGAACCTAAACAATTTAATCTAATAAAATTATAACAACATAGAACATAACAAGCTTCCACCCCTGTTTTGCTAATAAGGCAAGGTTGAAAGCATGTAAATCTCAAAACCCCATTCCTCCATCCTCCTTCCTATGGCACAAAGTAGCCCAACTAGTTCACTTAATTCTTCTAGCTCCATTAGATTTCACACCCAACAAAAAACGAATTCATCATTTTTGGAGCTCATCACACAAAGAAACAGGTAATAAAAAGGTACTCATACAATAACTCGGTATTACTTGAGCTACAATTTTAAGCAAAATTTCCTTACCTACTTATGACAAAAGCTTGCCCCGCCAACCTTGAAGCCTATGCCACAACCAATCTCTCAAGAATGCAAACACCACCTTCTTATCCCGACCAATTAAGGATGGCAGACCCAAGTATCTACCCGTATCCAAAGGAGTAAAGACACCAAAAAGAGTCAAAATATCATTCCTCACGGCTTCCAAAACATCGGCACTAAAGAAAATTCCAGACTTATTAAAATTAATTGCTTGCCTAGAATCCCTTTCATAGGTAGAAAAAATCATTTGTAGAGCTTGACATTCAACCAATTCTGCTTTACAAAAGAAGAAGTTATCGTCAATAAATAACAAATGAGACACACTAGGCGCCCCTCTACAAATAGAAATCCCATGAATCAAGTTACTGCTTTCTGATTGCAACAACATAGAAGACAACCCTTCCGCATAGATTATCAAAAGATAAGGGGATAATGGATCCCCCTGACGCGTACCTCGATTGGGAAAAATAGGACCCACTTCACTACAATTAACCACAACAAAATAATTCACAGATCGAACACACATCATAATCCAAGATATCCAAGTATCCAAAAAACCCATTTGACCCATCACAGCTTGTAAATACTCCCAGCTAATCTGATCATAAGCTTTACTAATATCAATTTTAAGAGCTACCAACCCATCCTTGCCCCTAGTTCTCCTTTTCATATGATGAAGCAACTCAAATGCTGTAACTACGTTATCAGTGATAGAACACCCAGGCACAAAAGCATATTGGGCAAGAGAAATAATATTAGGAAGAACCAGTTTTAACCTATTGGCCAACACTTTCGCAATGATTTTATACAAGACATTGCATAAAGATATTGGACACAAATCCCTCATAGAAACCGGGTTATCACACTTTGGAATTAAAACAATAATAGTTGCATTAAGTTCAACCAAAAGTGCACCATTAATAATCCAATCAATACAAGCAACAAACACATCAGGACCTATAAGATGCCAAATTTTTTGAAAAAAACCTGGATTGAGACCATCTGGACCTAGTGATTATCCGGATGCATCTGAAACACAGCGGTCTTGAATTCATCCAAAGTAAATGGAGCAGTAAGCCTTGCATTTTCCTCCATTATAACCCGAGCTCGAATATAAGAGACGTCCAATGATTGAGCTAAACCATCAGCAGCAAAAAGATGAGCAAAATAATCCTTGACTACCAAACCCAAACCATCCAAGTCCTCCACCTATAAACTCGACTCGTCCTAAAGCTTGGAAATAAAATTAGACTTCTTTTTTGCTGAAGCCATTAAATGGAAAAATTTTGTATTCGAATCTCCATCTTTAAGCCAAAAGTTCTTTACTCGTTGTTTATAGTACGCTTCTTCCTGACTAAGAAGTTGAGCAAGAGACTCACTTAGATTCTTAAACTAATGCATGAATGTAGGATCATCAAGGCCTCGCAACTGAGAGAGCATCTCTTTACAAACTTTAACTTTATCCCGAAACTGACAATTAAAACCCCTACTCCATTTTTTCAAAGCCTTAGTACAAGCAACAATTTTATGAAGCAGACTCACACTACCAGACCCTTCCCATGCAGCCTGTACCACAACATGCATAGCTTGCTCTCTAAGCCATGCATTCTCAAACCGAAAATGAAAATGCCTCCTACCAAGTGGATGCACCTGGGTATGTAATTCCAAAAGGTTGTGGTCCAAAACAAATGCTACCAAATTACGAAGTGAAGCATTAGGAAATAGCAAAGACCAAAAAGAATTTACCATAGCCCTATCAAGCCTCTCTTCAACCATAGCCGGTGTACCCTTCCTTCTAGCCCAAGTGAACCCATAACCCTCCAAATGCAAATCAACCAATTCAAAATCCACCATTGCATCCCGAAACCACTATACAAATAATTTGGATAATCAGCCCCACTCTTTTTATTAGCAACACTAAGCAAATTGTTAAAGTTGCCAAGCACACGCCATGGTAAACTGGAAATTTGCTTAAGGGAACGTAACAAATTCAAGGAACTATGCCGGCAAGCTCTATCTGGAAAACCATAGAAGCCTATACAACGCCACCGAGTGCCATTTCCTTCGGTCATTTCCATATCAATATGATTGTTAGAAAAACCCAGCAAAGTACACGTACTATCCTTCCTCCATAGAAAGGCAAGCCCACCACTACGACCATCCCTATCCACCGAGAAACATCTAACAAACCCCAAAGAAGAACAAATATGTTTTATTTTAGTCTCAATAACCAAAGTTTCCATCAAGAAGACAAAATCTGGCTTACTTGTACAAATCAGCTCCTTGAGAGCTAACATTGCCCATGCCAATCCCACGACAGTTCCAGCTAACGCCTATCATTGCTTCCGATAGGCCTGATCAATAGGTCCCACCGATATATTTGATGAAAGAGTAGGTTTGGTAATCACAATAGTAGAGTCATGTTCATGTGCCATTAAACGTTGCATGGACTCATCTACTTAAATGGGCTTACGTAAACCCATGATAGATGCCCTTCTTCTCTTTCTATCTTCAATTAATTCTAAATCATGTTCTTCTTGCTCCACAATAGACTTTAAGCCCAACCCATCATGACTTTTATCCAAGCCGACATTACTAGTACCACCAACTCCAATTGTCATAGTTGATACTGCCCCAATATTTTCGCCAGAGTTACCATGCCGAGCATCCAGTAGAGTCCCTACCCCAACTGGAACTACCACCTTATCCTTATCTTTATTTGAAACCAATCTGACCTAGCTCCTCTATCCTCCTTCAACCACCGTTCGCTACCCAACACCTGAGCCCTTCTCGCCAGAGCTCGCAACTAGAGCCCCCACTCCCGCTTAGTTATATTAGGATTTTAGGAATCTAAAAATAGAGTATGAACATGGTTTTGCAATTAAAAAAAAAAAAACTATATAGCGGATATCAGCATCTATAAATTTCCCTCAATATTTTTGAATCTCAAATTTCATAATCTCTTAATCAATATATAGACACTAATGTGTAGCAAGAAGTTCCTTTCTACTATCATAATAATTTCACTTTTTTCAGTATTAATAAATTTACATAGTTTGAGTCCAACAATATGGAAAGTTCAATGTTATTTGTTGGACTTTGGATTCTATTTAGACTCCGTTTGTTTTGCGGAAAATAACTTATTTTTAGAAAATATTTTTAAAGGAAAATATTTTCTGAAATTTTTTTTCTAAAAAACTAATTTTTTGTTGTTTGGTTATAATATTAAAAATTAGTTAAAAAAATTAAAAATTTCAATTTGTAAGACCATAAATATATTTGAACTTATAAGAATTTCATATTTTTAAAATTTTATTATTAAATATGAGAAAAAATATATAAAAATAGTAAATTTGGTAGTCGTCGGCGATCGGTTGTGGCTATTGGTGGTCGCTAGCGTATGACGATAGTCATTGATGGTCGCCGGTAGTAAATATCGGTAATCGATGAATTAATAAATTTATATTTATATATTTTTCTTTTATTATAATGAGTTTATCAAAATCCGAAAAATAACTTCCCGTTTTGAAAAGAGGAAGTCATTTTCCTTAAAAATGACTTAGTTTTCCATTGATCATGAAACTATTTTCCGTTGACTAATTTTCTGAAGCCTTCCAAACATCAAAAAATGCAGAATATATTTTCCAATAAAATATTTTATGTGAAACAAATGAAGCCTTAATCAGAATATTAACAACAATACAAAAAAGAGATTTAGAATATTACTAACCTGTGTTTTATAAATGTAAATGTATATTGATCCCAAGAATAGACTCGCAAGGATCCTACTCAATACAACATATGATTAACCACACTTGTTATTGTAATTGCGAAAAATTTATTGCAAACCCTTCAATTTTACTTTCAAAAAGGTTTATTATTAAAAAAAAAAGTCTTTTTATTATGTACCTGATTTATAGATAACTCTAAATTTATAATCGTAAGATCGCTCATTTTTAATCTTGGCGGTTATAAGTGAATCTTATCTAACTGTAATATTTTGAAATTTTAATTATAAAAATTTATTATTAATTGGGTATTTTATTTTGGTAAAATAAAGTATTTATTTATTTAGTAAAAAGTGAATTTATTTAAGTAAAATTTCAAAATTATTTAATTATATATATATATATATATATATATATATATATATATATATATATATATATATATATATATATATGTATTATTGTTGTAAGTATGTATATATTTATGTATATATATATATATGTATTATTGTTGTAAGTATTATATATATATGTATATATTTATGTGTTGGAACGGAGACAAAAAACAAAACAACAAAAGTTAGTATATTATATATATCTATATATGTGTAAGGAAACGACAAGTGAGACAGAGATAAGATAAGGTGTCAGAGAGAGAGAGAGAGAGAAAAAAAAGGGAATCTGCTTCAGATCACCGCTTTTCGGTTATCGTCCGACGACATGCGCCGGTCAGGGAGGAAGATCAGCTTCCAACGCCACTAACCCGGTCGCTATCCGCCGTTGTACGCCGCCACAGCGTCATCGGTCATAAATCTTTCGAGTTTCGTTTTGTCGATTTTCAGACCTTCGTTTTCGACGATTTTGGTACCATTAAATTCCTCTTCTCATAAGCTTCGATTTGGTATCTCATTCGCTAATTTTGGTGAACGTTTGATTTTTTAGTCAGAATCCAGTGAGATTACCGAGCTGCCGATAAATTTTTCGGTGACTCTCCGACGAGTAAGGGAGAGTGGTATATATTTCCAGCATCTACGTTTCGATACAAATCCGTTGACACCAATTTCGCCGTTATCCGACACTGTTGACATTTTCCGGCGACTCTCCAGTGAGTGCCCGGTAGTCCGAAATTAATCCCTGATGATTATTTTAATATTAGAATTATTTATTTCGGCATATTGGAATTATTTATGAGTTTGGATAATTAATGGTAATTATATTATTTTAGAGTTATTTAGAGAATAATTATTATTATTGGAGTTTAATTTTAAGAATTGTTATTGGGAGCCCAGTTGAAATATTCAATATTTCGAGATTGAGTCAGTTATCTGAGTTTCAAGGGGATTGGGTCTACTCTGGGGAAAACTCTGCCAAGATTATGGTAGATTTCTCCACGGTCTTAGGATGTGTCTATATTTAATTTTTATTAAATTCTTATTCTGATAATCTGTTAATGCTGTATTTTCTAAATCATCCAGGACCATCTTCTGCAGCCCCAGGTCCAAGTCATTGATCGAGTTTGATTTTTCACACCTGTGTTGTGAGTGATTATAATATATTTTCCTGTTTTCCATGCATCTACATTTACCGTATGAATATATGTATATAATTATGCATTATAAATAATAATTGAGTATTTTGGCACATGTATGTGAATGTTTCATTAATTATGTGTTGCATAATTATTTGTGGATGCTGGATGGAATTGGGATGACACAAGGATCACCTAGGATTGTGATTATGATAAATGATGATTATGATTGGATGAGCTTTGACTGGTGTATGACGGCTTAAGAGCTTGCTCATCGCTCGCTGCTGTCAGTCGGGTCGCTACATGGCTTAGGCCAGGGACAGATGGTACCCTATGTATTAGACTTTTATGAGATAGTAATTGGTTTCAGAGAGCCATGATAGGGGGGATCGGCTCCCCAGATTTGTGGTATAGTGTGATTCATGTGGACTGATTCACATCCTTATGTGATATTATTTAATTATTTGTATACATGGCACGTTACATGAGCATAAATGCTAGATTGATATTAGAGCACCAGGATTATATATTGGTTGGTATCACTCACTGAGTTGATACGTTCATCCCTGTCTCATTATTTTTTTTCAGGTTGCAGGATGAGCCTAGTATTTTTATTACTGTTGAGTTTTACCTGCCAATTCCTCCGGCAGTGGATTTTATGTTAATTTGTTATTATGTGTAATGTTAAATTTCTAGAAATTCGCAATTACAGTAGACTGAGTTTGTATTTGTAATATTATTGGTGATTGGTATTTGATGACTGTAATATGTCATGATGAGATATTCTGCTAAACAGGAACCTGGTGATATTTTGAGATGTGATCAGATGGACACATCATGATGTTGATATAGGTTCTGTTGGCATGTGGGCCATTTGCTCTTGATTTATGATTTAATGGTATATTTTCGGTTGATTAGTCATATCAGGCTGACTACGGGTTCTGGAAGCCTTAAGCTTTCCCGTACCCTAGTGTCGGTCACGTGCTCCTAGAGTCAGGTCGTGACAAAGTTGGTATCAGAGCTTTTGGTTATCTTCCTAGGGAACTGTAATTGCGGAACATAGGATTCCAACACGTCTTTCTATGTTTTACTTGTTTCTAGCTTCTGCAGTACCTAAATGGTTACTTAGTATTATTTATGGGTGTGGTTATGTTATGTTGTGTGTGGGCTATCCTTCTTTATTTGATGAACTATTATGTTCTTTTCAGTATAATGAGTTCTAGAGCTAGAAGAGCAGCTGTAAGAGCGCAAGCTACTGCTGCTGAGGAGCATGTTGCTTCAGAGGAGGAAGGCTCCATAGGCCCAGTAGCACTAGCCCCTAGTCGCAGAGGTAGACCTAGGAAGGCTGGTGATGAGGTTCCTACTGGGGTGAATGCTGTACTTGTTGGATTTCAGAGGATTATGGCTGATGTGACTAGAGCCATCCCTCCAGCAGCTCCACCTATTGTACCTATAGTACATGTAGCACCTACAGCCCCTACAATGTCTTTAGAGAGATTTATCAAGCATAATCCCCCTACTTTCTTTGGTGATGAGGAGTAAAAGTGGATTTAGGCATAACAGAGGCTATAGTGGTATTAGTGGTGGATTTAGTTACAGTGGTTCAGGTTCAAATACCACAATGTGTGCTAGATGTGCCAGAGCCCATCAGGGGTAGTGTTAGCAGGGAGCGAGTGTATGTTATGGTTGTGGCCAGCCAGGTCACTTTGCCAGAGATTGCCCTGTAATTGGTGGTTAGAGAGCTTTTTCTTAGGGATCTATGGCTAGTGTAGCTCAGCCTATGTACACCTCTGCTCCATCTCAGTCCGGGGGACGATTTAGTGGCCAACAGGGCCGTGGTTTTAGGGGTAGAGGTAGAGGTTAGAGTCAGGGGCAGAGTTCTAGATTTGTTGGTAGAGGACAGAATCAGGGCCAGGCTAGAGTTTTCACACTCACCCAGCATGACGCTCAAGCTTTGAATGTAGTGGTGGCAGGTATTCTTTCTGTTTGTTCTTTAGAGGCTCGTGTATTATTAGACCCGGGTGCTACGCACTCCTTTATATCCCCCAGTTTTGCAGTAAAAATCGATATGATGCCTATCCGTCTTGAGTATCCGTTATCAATTGCCACTCCTATGAGTGATTCTTTGTTAGTGGACACAATTTTTTCTGCATGTCCAGTTCGAGTCAAGGGAAGGATTCTTCCTACCGATTTAATTATACTTGATGTGATGGATTTTGATGTAATTTTGTGTATAGACTGGTTGTCGATCCATTACGCTACCCTCGATTGTTGCAACAAGGAAGCTATCTTCCGTATTCCTGGTGACACAGAGTTTTCTTTCAGAGGAGATAGAAGTATTGCTCCCTATAACCTTGTCTCAGCTATCAGTGCTAGAAAGATGTTACGTCGTGACTGTCAAGATTATTTAGCTATTGTCAGTGATGTTTCCAAGGATGTTGGAAACGTGGGAAATGTGCCTATAGTAAATGAATTCTCTGATGTGTTTCTTGAAGAGCTTCCAAGATTACCTCCGGATAGGGAGATAGAATTCTATATTGATGTGATACTGGGAACAGACCCTATATCTATGCCACCTTATAGAATGGCACCTACGGAATTAAAACAGCTTAGGGAGCAGTTGTAAGCTCTTTTGGATAAGGGTTTTATCCAACCCAGTACTTCTCCCTGGGGTGCTCTAGTGTTGTTTGTGAAAAAGAAAGATGGATCGATGCGTCTCTATATTACAGACATGTGAGGCCTCGCCCGAACACCCCTCCCCTCGCTCGGGAAAAATGATTGCCTTAAGGAAAGGCTAAGCGACTTTTAAGGGAGGTTAAGGTACGGATTTCGGTGCTCATGATTGAAAGCGGCTATCGCCTCGGAAAATTGATTTGATTTTTGAAAAGGTTCGGGAGTCGTCACCCTAATTTATTTTAATGGAAAAATTAAGGAAAAAACCCAATTTGACTCCAATTTATTAATCTTTGATTAATTTACCCAAGGATAAAATCACTAGTCTTCGAACCAGGTTGAGCTCGGGAACTAAGTTTTTGGTTTTAAAATAATCTCAATTTGGCTTTTAAATTTAATTTGACTTTTGAAAATTGATTTCATGAATGACAAGTATTAATGACAATTTATAGTGCATGAGCATGGCATAATTATGAGAGGTACAAGGAAAATAAAGAGCAAGTATTTAAACAATCACAAGTAAAGGAGAGTATTTCCTCTAGCCTTTATAGGTACTAGGGAAATCACAAGATCACTCATTTACTCCAAAATAATAACTAATAACATTAATTTACATTCACAATGGATTGACATTTAAAAAATAAAAGGGGAAGGGGATTGGTTGTGATTTGGATTTGAAACTTGGATTTAGATTCCAAACTTGCCTACGTACCCCATTGAATGGGGATCAAAACCCACGTAATTCATTCCATTATGAGGTGGAAGGGGGTTTAGGAATTGGTCAAATTGATTTCGGGTGATTTTAGAGTTGGTGAGAGAAGATGATGTACCTTCTCTTGGGGGGATTTTTGAGTGGGCGGAGTGATTTTCAGGACCGAAATACTGTTTTATCGGTTTTGGTTTTGAAAAAGGAACAAGAGATTTGAAAACTCAAACTTTAATTAATTAAAAGGATTAATTAATTAAAAGGATTAATTAAAAGAATTATTTAACCACTTGGGTGAAGGATAAAAAAAGGGGATTAATTAATTAATTAAAATTGAATTTTTAATTAATTAATTAATTATGAGTGGGTGAAAATAAAAAAGGATTAATTAATTAATTAAAATTGATTTTTAATTAATTAATTAATTATGAGTTGTTGGAAATTTTAAAAAAGGATTAATTAGTTAATTAAAATTAATTTTTAATTAACTAATTAATTAGAGAGAGAAACTAATTATAGAGAGAGAGAGAGAGAGAGGAAACAATTTGGAAAATTCACAAATTGTTTGGCGTGTTTTGAAGTGAAATGGAGTA
>CATKHJ010656319.1:0-14459 GCA_949750685.1 Vernicia montana | reverse complement strand
AAAGCAAAGACTTTATTTATGGATGGTAATGGATCCATGAGCATAATCTGAGTCTTCACAGTGGAAAAAGATTCATTCAACCCACGAAGAAATCTGATCACATGATCATTTTTTTGATGTTGCTTTACTAGTCTCAAGGCTTCACAATGACATTATGGGTTACATGTACAATTGGGTACAGCTCTCAGATTAAGAAACTCATACTAGAGAATTTTCAATTGAGTAAAGTAATCAGTGACAGAGAGATTGTTTTGCTTAAAAGAAAATACCTCTTCTTGTAATTCAGCAATTTTAAAAGCATCCCCTTGTGCAAATCTGTCTTTCAAATCCTTCCAAACATCAATTGCATTGTCTATCCAGATTATACTGTGAGCTATTGAGTTAGAAACTGAGTGTTGTATCCACTGTAGCACCATGGTATTGCATCGAACCCAGGCTGAATAGGTTGGAGCATTTCGTGCAGGGACTGGTATTGAACCATCCACGAATTTTAATTTGTTCTTAGATTGCAGTGCCATCTTCATTGAACGCGACCAAGAATGATAATTTCTACTGTTCAGAGGAGGTGTAACCAATACAAGAGCTGGATTTTCGCTTGGATGTAAGTAATAGGGGCTTGATGGAGAATCTTCTGGTCTTTGGGTTTGATTTGCCATTAGAGAAGAAAATAGAGTAGAACAAAGAAATATCACAGATAAGAAATTGTTAATTCAAGCAACAATGAAGAAGAATTTCAACAAATGATTTAGATCTTTGAAATCAGAAGAAGAAAACGAAGAGAAGGATGTAATTTGATTTGAAAAAGAACAAGAAGTTGATTAGGACTTTGTTGTTTGGTAACTGAGAAAGTGAGAGAGAAACCAAAAGAAAATATTAAGAGAGAGAAACAAAAGCAATGGAATATTGCTCTGATACCATATTGAGGAATGAGTCTAAGAAATAAGAAAATGGATTCTCACTTATTTAATAGTTAATAGAAATGGTGTTTATATACACCTGCTCCATATGAGCTGTACAGATGTAACCAATTAATAGAAAATGTATCTGACTAACTAATTACTTGCTGACTAAGCACAACCACTTAACTAACTATCAACACATTGAATATCAGTAAAGTATACTGTGATACCATGGCTGCAAGACTGGGACTATGGAAGGTTCCCGTACAACAGCAGTAGAATTGCCTCATTTGATACACTAGGCAGATTTACTTCTTCTGATAATTTGGGTTTTATATCAGTGGATTATGGAGAGAAACTCCAGTGAAGATTAACACTTGATTCTGATGGGAATGCTCGATTGTATAGCCGAAAGGAGGACAGTTCAAAAAAACTTGGTTTGTTTCATGGCAAGCCAAATCTCAAATTTGTGAGATTCATGGGATCTGTGGACATAACAGTACTTGCCACTATGATCGAATTTCTGGTATTAAATGTTCTTGCCTTCCAGGACACAAGATGAAAAATTCTGCTGATTAGTCTTATGGTTGTGAACCGGAATTTAATCTCTCATGTGATAATGATACTAAGGTTGGTTTCATTCAACTCAAATATGTTGAATTTTTTGGCAACGATGCTAGCTTCCATCCAAATGTTAGCTTGGAGACGTGTGAGAATGGCAGAATTGATCACGTGGGAATAAGATGACACGTCATAGAATGCCAGCTCATCATAACATTGCCATGTCAACAAATGATTATGATACATGAAAGTAATATGCCACGTCACAAGACATCTATGGCCAGCTGGCAGACATATGTACGTCAAAATAACGACATCATAAAAAGCTAGCTCATTCAATATGCCACGACATCAAATATTTATGACACGTGGATGTAATTTTCCATGTCACTCCAATGATGTCCAGCTGGAAAACACGTGGGCCCAGTGTTGCCACATCATATGAGTACACGTCAACTTTCCATGCTAATTGTATGGACACGTGTACAAGATGTGCCATGTCATTTATTGCTACGTAATCACCATGTAGGCCACATCAGCACATATGAAACAGCTGTCAGACTCGTGAACATAAAGTTACCAAGTCATATTACAACTGTACCACGTGGTCATAAGATGCCACTTCATCAGTAGCTCTTTCTCTCACATTATTAAAAGCTCCTCGTTGCTTTAGTCCATTTCCCTGGTAATTTAGGGCTACCGATCAGCTTTTTGAGCATAATTGTTGCAAAATGGACTTTAAATACATGCTACAGAGAAAATAAATCAAAGATTTTCCTTATCAAATTTCCACAATTTTAAAATGGAGGCAGCATATTTGGGTCAAGTGAATCCATCGAAAGAGTTCTAATTTCGCATTTGGTCGGAATGAGATTGCAGAGTTGCAGATAATTATTTGTACTCTAACATAATAATTATTTTTTAAAAAAAAAAAGATAGAAGAAAATCTCAAGTTCCTGAGAAATGAGGAAAAGCGAGTATTGAAGCATTAAACCCAATCGCCGGCATATTCCATTAATTTGATGCTCATTCTTCACACAAAATTTCTTGTATTTTTCATGATTTAAATAAATCTTTGCCAAATTTGCAAAATTTTCAGTTCTCTTATGGTTACTTGTATTTTGCAAATTTGGTTCCTTAGACAAAAAAAACCTCCACATTAATATGCACTAACAATTATCATTTACCTCTTTCTGAAAAATAGATTCTGATTAGAAAACTATTGTACTTTGCCCGCGAGTATTCTCCATTTATGTTGTTGTTACTTCAACAAGGTCTATACATAAACTCCTCTATTTATGTTGTTGTTATTTCAAAGTATGATATATTTTTTTTTCCTTTTAGAATAAAAGATAGATATACCTTCACTTCTTTTCTCCCTATACTCTCTCTAAAAAAAAAAAAAAAGACATTTAATATTTATGAAAATTTCATGCCTGAAAAATTATGAAAAAACTAAATAGTGGTATATATATATATATATATATATATATATATATATATATATATATATAACAAATTTTATTTCATTCTTGATTAAATTATTTTTTCTTTATCCCAAACCTAATTTTTATACCAGATAAATACACACATATAACATAACAAAAATTGTATATAGAAATCACTCAAAGAAATCACATTTAAAAATATCTATTCAACTAATTTGATTTGATTTCTTTAATTAATTGAACTTTTAACTTATTAAAGTTGAATGAATTTGAAATCAATTTAATTCAATTTTCAAATTAAATAATAAGGTGACAATGTATTATACATACTTTTTCTTTTTTTTTAATCTCTTTATATATATATATATATATATTGAAACTAAGGGTGGAATTAGAAAAATATAGCGGGGTGATAATGTCAAAAAGAATAAAGCCTAAATTTGGATCATCAACTATAATATCTTTAATAGATAGTCTAAGAAAGAGTTTTTTTTAAGACAAACCAACAACTTCAAAGAGATTACGGTATATGAAATTAGCTTGCACAACACTATAAAAAAATATTATGTTTTCAAATTTAGTCAAGCAAGGCTAATCAAGAAACACCTATACATTTTTTACAACATTTTTTTATAACAAGTGTGAAACAAGAAGGATAAGAGAGACATGTGCATAAACTTATGTTCAAAAGCTTTGGATCAAGACATGCACAAATACCCATTATTAAAGATGAATAAAAAAAGTCTATTAGTTTCATATTTTTAACAGGCCTATTATTTTTAGTATTGGGGACAGTAACTTATTTTGAGGGGGCTAATACATAATATATATATATATATGCTGCGGGTTATTTATTAACAGGCCAAACTTGCACTTCCTCTATCTTCATGAACTTCAATATTATGGATATCCAGTTTTTCTTGATTGTATTATATTTGATTATATCACCTCTTTTTTCGTCTTCCGCATCTTATTCTACATTAAGAGCAGGCTTATCTCTGTCTGTGGAAAATCCAAAGGATTTTCTTATTTCACCAGGTGGAGTTTTCTCTGCTGGGTTTTATTCCGTTGGTGACAATGCTTATTGCTTTGCTATATGGTTCGGCAAACCATCCTGCAATAGTAACAACTACACTGTTGTTTGGATGGCAAACCATGATGTCCTAGTTAATGGCAAACGCTCTGTTAGTATGAAAAGAAGAAGAAAAAGAATCTTTTATGTTAAGGTCAATAATCTCACTTACCTTCTAACTATTGTGGACTTCAGAAACCATCTCCATATGCACAGCTAACAACCTTCCACCAATCAAGACTCCATTAATGTATTATTTCTTCTATAAATACCATTATAATAATCTTGTAAATACACCATTTATCAATACAATTATCAGTTTATTATGTAATTTAATATGGTATCAGAGTCTAAGAGCTCATTAGAGCTCTGCCTTCTTAGAAAATCCAGTTTTTGTCTCTGTTTTTCGATCTAAAGCTTCTGTGTTTTTTCACCTCTCCATATACATTTTCTGACCATACCATCAGAAAGTCCCTGTTTTTATAAGAATTATGAAACAAACCACACCCAAAACGGAGTCCACACTCGCTCTCACGCGCCGATTGGATATCTGCGACTAGTCTTCACGCGCCGTCTGGAGGTTGAAGACGACCCATGTGGCTCTACGTTAGCACCATCTGCCTAGTCAACAACACGTCATCCACTTAGACGTCGCCATGTGGCACTGTCAGTGCCACGTGTCATCCTACCTTAGCCATCAAGTTAGCTACGTCAGCCAATCATCTCTCACCACGTGTCACATGTTGTCATTTGCCATATTTGCCCAGTCAGCGCCACGTCAACCACTCCACTTCGGCCACATGTCATACGTAGGACCCACTTTCAGAATCACCAAAATGTATTGGCCAATCATGTTTCACCACGTGGCCCAGTCACATCCTGCCACGTGTCAAATGTGGGCAAGCGGCTGCCACATCATCATCCGGACCTGGATATGACCAGCTCGATCCGCGATCCGACCCGACCAACGGGCTATCTGACCCGATCCAGTTTCTAACCTGACCAGCCCTTCGGTCTGGTTCTCTGTCTGATCGAATCGATTTCGTTTCTTTTGACCAACCGGTTCAGTGATTTTTATATTGGTTTTCAACAAACTCAGACCAGTTCTCAAGGTTTTTAGCCCTTCTGAGTTTAATTTTGGAATCCGTTTTGCAAAATTCTGTCTCTATTTGAATTTTCTTGATTCTCCCTCAATTTCCTTTGTTTTTCTAGCAATCAGTTCACCCCTTTTCTGACCGATTATGAATGAACCTTTACTGGTTCCCAAGGTTTTTAGACCTTCTGAAATCAATTTTACAGTTTGTTTTGCAAAATTCTATTTCTATCTATATTTTCTATCTCTACATCAATTTTCTGTGTTTCTTTAACTGGTCGGTTCAACCCTTTTTCGACAGGTTCTGAATGAACCATTCTTGATTCTTAAAAATTTTAAACCCTCTGAATCTTTTTTCGGTCTCTGTTTTGTCACTTTGTGACTCATTTTTGAATCCCTATTTTCCCTTCTGAATCAATTTCTGGTATTTGTTTTACCAGTTTTTGAATTTATCTTATCTTTTGGGCCGTTTCAATTAATTTTTTGACCTTCTAAAGCCATTTATGGCATTTGTTTTATCTATTTCAGACTTTGTCTCTTGTCTGAATTCAGATTTGGTATCAATTTTACTAGAATCTCACTCTATCTCCTGTTTTTATGTGTTCCGTCACGTATCTTGTCTGTGCTCTGCCATTAAGATGGCTCTTTCTGTAGCTACGTGTCCTAATATAATATCTGTTACCATATTCTGACTCTGGTTATTTTGAAATTTATTTTTTTAGCTCTACTACATTTATCAGTTTATATTTTATTTCATGTTTTCAGTTTGTTTAACTAGTTTTTCAAATCTACTGAACAATCTCAAGTTGGCATCTACGATACCACCTTGAGTTTGAGGGAGGGTGTTAGTGTGAAAAAAAGAAGAAGAAGAATCTTCCATGTTAAGGTCAATAATCTCACCTACCTTCCAGCTATTGTGGACTTCAGAAACCATCTCCATGTGCACAGCTAACAACCTTCCACCAATTAAGACTCTATTAATGTATTATTTCCTCTATAAATATCATTGTAACAATCTTGTAAATACACCATTTATCAATACAATTATCAGTTTATCATGTAATCTAACACGTTCAAAGCTGTTACTGTTAGAAACTGGAAATATTATCTTAACTGATGCTGGTAAGTTCATTGCTTGGTCCTCAGAGAGTGTTTCCTCATCACCAGCAGAGTTACGCCTCAACGATACTGGTAACCTTGAGCTGCAAAATTTAGAAGGTGTTGTTATATGGCAAAGCTTTGATTCGCCTACCAATACCCTTCTTCCTTAGTAACAACTCACTAGAGATAATGAGCTTGTCTCTTCTAGAAGCCAGACTAACCTTTCTGCAGGTTTTTACAAGCTAACTTTCGATGAAAATAATATTCTTCGTGTTAATGTAAATAAATACATTAGTCAACAATCTCACCTACTTCCTTTGCACCTCCTTTGTGGACTTCTAACATCTCCTCCATGTACAACCTCCTACATCCAGCTAACACCCTTCAATCAAGGTTTGAACATTGCTCCATTAATGTCATTTATTTTCTATAAATACCATGCATTTCTCTTGTAAAATACACAACAAAGATATATAAAATATACAATTCTTTCTCTTCTTTTTTTTGTTCTTAAAGCTCTAACATCTCAACAAAATGGTAGAGCGAAACGTAAACACAGACATATTCTAGATACTATCAGAGCCCTTCTTATTTATTCCTCATGTCCATAATCTTTTTGGGGAGAAGCTTCCTTCACTGCCGTATACACCATTAACAGAATTCTCACTTCTACCATTGGTAATGTTTCTCCTTATAAACAGTTCTATGGTCATGCACCTGATTATCAGTCTCTTCGTGCCTTTAGCAATGTATGTTTTATTCTTCTGTAGCCTTATGAACACAAAATTAGAATCACGAACTAGATTATGTTGTTTCTTGGGATATGGAATTGAACATAAGGGTTATCATTGTTGGGATCCTCTTTCTTAGCATCTTCATATTTATCATCATGTTACCTTCTGGGAACATAAAATATTTTCCAGTCTTTCATCCTTTAAAGTTCAGAATGTTTCTTCTTCTTTTCTAACAGACCCTTTTATTATTTTTCCTGACGATTCTTATGCAAAACAGCTCAGCTCAAACAATATTGGCCCCTCTACACTTGCTCCTACAAACTCTCCATCGTCTTAGGATCTTTGCCATCCAACATCTGTTGCCTCATCACCTCATCCACCACATGCTCATTCCTCTCCTCGTCGCAACACTCGTGTAAGGCAACCTCATATTACTCTTCAAAATTGTCACTGTTATTCTACTATTTTTTCCCTCTATAAACTCAAACATTATCATGAAGCTAATACTAATCCTCTCTAGCAGAAAGCCATGGCAGAAGAACTTCAGGCTCTTATACTCATACTTGGGATATGGTAAAGTTACTACCAGGGAAGTCCATCATTGGTTCCAAATGGGTCTACAAAATTAAGTCTCGAGCAGATGGTTCAGTTGAATGCTACAAAGTCAGACTTGTAGCTAAAGGATTTACCTAAGAATATGGCGTTGATTATGAAAAACATTTGCTCCTGTGGCTAGCATTACTTCTGTTCGCAGTCTTCTATCCATTGCTGCTATCAAACAGTGGCAATTATTCCAAATGGATGTCAAAAATGCATTTCTCAATGGTGATCTAAATGAAGAAGTCTATATGCAACCTCCTGTTGGCTATGAACATTCTCCTAACACAGTTTATTGCCTTCAAAAAGCACTTTATGGATTAAAACAAGTTTCTCGAGCTTTGTTTGTTAAATTTAGTTCAACTATTGAAGAAATTGGTTTCTAATCCAGTCCCTATGATAATGCTTTGTTCATTCGCTACACCAATAAAAGTTGCATTCTTTTACTTTTGTATGTTGATGATATGATAATAACTGGCAGTGATTCACAGGGCATTAAAGATCTTAAACTGTTTTTTAGCAATAAATTTGAAATGAAGAATCTGAGGCAGCTCAATTATTTCCTTAGTCTAGAAGTCTCATCCGATTCCACTGGCTACTATTTGTCTCAAGCTAAATATGCTACAGATCTTCTTTCTCGTGCTGGAATCATAGATGAGAAAATTTTAAACTCTCCAATTGAGGCAAATTCTCACTTCTCTATCACAGATGGTACTCCTCTAAATGATGGCACTCTCTATCGACAACTGGTTGGTAGTCTTGTGTATCTCATAGTCACTCGCCCTAATATTGCTTATGCAGTTCATGTGGTCAGTCAGTTCATGTCTGCTCCTCGCACCACTCATTTTGCAGCAGTACTTCGAATTCTACGATATATCAAAGGAACTTTGTTCTATGGCTTACATTTTTCTAGATCTTTATCTCTAAACTTGCAAGTCTACACTGATGTTGACTGGGCAGGAGATCCTACTGATCGTCATTCAATTACTAGTTATTGTTTCTTTCTTGGTCACTCCCTCATATCCTAGCACAGTAAAAAGCAAATTGTTGTATCCAGGTCTAGTATTGAAGCTAAGTATCGAGCGCTTGCTGATGCTACTTTTGAACTCATTTGGCTTCGTCGGCTTCTTCAAGATTTAGGTATTAAGCAGTCATCTCCTACTATATTATATGGTGACAATCGCAGTACTATTCAGATTGCTCATAATGATGTTTTTCATGAGCGTACCAAGCACATTGAAAATGATTGTCATTTTGTACATCACCATATACTACAGGAATCAGTAAAGTTATTATCAGTATCCTCTATTGATCAAACTGCTGATATTTTTACTAAAACTCATCCACCTCAACGTTTCCGTGATCTTGTTAACAAAATTCAGATGACTAATCTTTCACCATCTTCAGTTTGAGGGGGGGATGTTAATGTAAATAAATACATTAGTCAACAATCTCACTCACCTCCTTTGCACCTCCTTTGTTTAACATCTCATCCATGTGCAGCCTCCTACATCCAGCTAACACCCTTCAATCAAGCCTTCAATCAAGGCTTGAATATTACTGCATTAATGTCATTTGTTTCCTATAAATACCATGCATTTCTCTTGTAAAATACACAACAAAGATATATAAAATATACAATTCTTTCTCTTCCTTTTTTTGTTCTTAAAGCTCTAACACTTCGTCTTGTCTATAACGGTCCAGAGGTTTCAAGTGCCTACTGGTCAATCCTGTGGCAACTACCCTGGGAAGGCGGAAGGTCTCCGTACAATAGCAAGAGAATTGCCTCATTTGATTCGCTAGGTGAATTTATTTCAACTGATGGTTATAGATTTCTATCAGTGGATTTTGGAATGAGACTCCAGCAAAGATTAACACTAGATTACGATGGGAATGCTAGACTGTATAGCCGAGGAGAGGACAACGCAAATTAGGTTGTTTCATGGCAATTCAAATCTCAACCATGTGAGATTCATGGACTTTGTGGACATGACAGTACATGCCACTATGATCGAATTTCTGGTATTAAATGTTCTTGCCGTCCAGGACACAAGATGAAAAATTCTGCTGCTTGGTCTTATGGTTGTGAACCGGAATTTAATCTCTCCTGTGATAATGATACTAAGGTTGGTTTCATTTAGCTCAAATATGTTGAATTTTTTGGCCACGATGCTGGCTTCCATCCAAATGTTAGCTTGGAGACATGTGAGAAAATATGTTTGGAATCCTGCAGTTGCAAAGGGTTCTAGTGCAGGTATATTGGGGATACAATAGTTCCTGAATGTTACCCTAAAATGTCATTGCTTAACGGCCAATATACCCCAAGTTTCGGTGGAGACTTTTATTCCCAAAACCAATCTGTTATCAGATAAAAAGATAGACATTTTCAGGATTTGGGTTGGATTGCTCTAGTGAACTTCCCTTGCCTCTGGATAGAGCTTACCCAAAAAGCAATGAAAGTGGGACTTTGAAATTCATGCGTTGGTTTGCCTGGGGGATAGGGGGAATTGAGATTATTGGCATCCTTCTTATCTGGTGTTTCTTGATTAAGTCTATAAAGGACTCCAATGAAGCTACACAAAACTACCATCCTGCAGTGACTGGATTTAAAAGATTCACTTATTCTGAGCTCAAAAAGGTAACCAAAAACTTCAAAGAGGAAATTGGAAGAGGAAAGGAGGAATTGTGTACAAAGGGACACTGTCCAATAATCGAGTTGCTACAATCAAACAACTTAATGTAGCAAACCAATGAGAAGCCGAGTTTTTAGCAGAAGTATTCATTGGGAAGCTGAATCACATGAATTTGATAGAGATATGGGGATATTGCACAGAAGGGAAGCACAGGCTTTTGGTCTAAGAGTACATGGAGCATGGTTCCTTAAAGGAAAATCTTTCTTCAAATGCACTTGATTGGCAAAAACGGTTCGAGGTAGCGCTAGGGACTGCAAGAGGACTTGCTTATCTACATGAAGAGTGCTTGGAGTGGGTTTTACATTGTGATGTAAAACCTCAAAATATACTTCTGGATTCAAACTATACCAGCCAAAGGTATCAGATTTTGGCTTATCAAGACTACAAAGCAGAGGTGATCTAAGTCACCAAAGCATTTCAAAGATGAGAGGAACGAGAGGTTACATAGCTCCTGAATGGATATTTAATCTGCCCATCACATCCAAAGTGGATGTTTACAGTTATGGGATTGTTGTGTTGGAGATGGTTACTGGAAAGGGTTGAACAATAGGAAGTCATTATGGCGTAGAGCCTAGTGAGGAGATAGGGCACAAAAGATTGGTGACATTGGCGAGGGAAAAGAAAAACGGAGGTAATTATGGAAAGACATCATGGATGGAAGAAATCATAGACCCTTTGTTAGAAGGAATATATGACCAAACTGAGATGGAAACTCTAGTTACATTGGCCTTGCAATGTGTAGAGGAAGACAAAGATGCTAGGCCTACCATGAGGAAAGTTGTTGAGATGCTTTTGCACTTGGAAAATAATTAGTAAGCTTTCACTGTACTGGGCATTCATTATTGTGTGAAAATTATATTTGTGTTAATAAGGCCTTGAACTATTGTGGTTTTCTTTTTATATTGCGTATGTATAGTCCTATTCATGAGCCGGATTTGAGTTTGAAAAATATTCAATTTTTTAAAGGTTTGGTTCGCAATTTCCTTCACTAATTGTAATCCGCAACCTGACCCACAAATTGGTCTACATATGTATAATGTCCTACTAGCTAGTCCAACGTCTAAAATTTATAGTTTTCGTGTAGTAAAAACGACATTGTATACCTTTACCTAATTATCTTACCGACTAATGGCGACATGCTGATGAAGTGATAATGACACTGGGAGTAAGTCTTCCTCTACAAAAAATTGAGAGGTAAGGATTGCAGAATTATTGGCTACAAAAAATAAAGGTCATGAAAACCTTTATATATTCAACTACCGGAATACCTGCATCTTGATCTATCAGCCCACTCATATATCATGCCCATGAAGATGGCTTTCTGTCTAAGATTGTAGAAATTCTTCCGACTTGGAGGCCCAGCTTTGATGTCCGATAACATGCTTATAAAGAAGCTGAAAAAAAAGAATTTTGCACATATCTGTTTCTGTGGTTGCAATTGCTTTTTCCTTTTTTGATTGAAATTAAATCAAGAGAAATTTTTAAATAAACTGAGTCTATCACTTTATTAAATATAATAAATGTAAATGCATGTGTTAATATATGAAAATTCATGAACCCAATTAATTAATATGCAAAAATACATAAATCCAATTAATTAAAAGGATTATATTGTGTTAAAAGTGAGTTAATAACTTATAATTAAAGACATTAATATAAATATATTTTGTTATTAGGTTGCACAGAAATCTCTAAAAGATCGACCTTCTCTATTAGACACATTTCACACACCGAAATCTTTTATAAACTCTAGAAAACAATTCAAAAACTTAAAAAAATAGCCAACTACCAGTCCTACAACCAAACACGGGCAGGGATATTTGATTTTTTTTAATTAAATTATAGTTAAACACTGTATTTATTATAAAAAAAATTCCATGAAATGCAAATACTTCTAATCAATCTAAATAAAAGTAATAAATCTTTTAAGAATTATAAAAAGTTCACACATTCAAAAAATCCCAGGTATTTTAATCCCTTTCTATGAATAGTAAAAGATAAACAAATTTTTTTAATAATATTGTTCATAAAAATAAAATAATGTTGGATTATACAGCATTAATTTGGTTCATTTGTTTAATTTAAGTTACTACTATTCTTTTTTCCCCCTTTTAGTTCCTTTGTGATTAGGTCAAAGGACCTAATGCCCCAAGTTGCATTGTCAAGTGTGTTTATTTATATATGTCCAGTTGGATGTTAATTTATACCAAATCATGGAAAAAGATGAAGACGACAACGAAATTTTTAGGTAGTAGGCTGCAATATCATATCAATGGTTGTATTGTATTTTGTAGGATAATATTTATTTATTTATTTTGTTGATATGCCGTTGTTTCAAGGAAGTTATACTGGACCATACCGCATTTCACACAAATTGATCCAAGTTTTCGTAGTTTCCATTCATTGTTTGTTAAATCTTTGAGTCAATGCTTATCTCTAACATCCCTCTTTTTTTGTCGATATTCCAATTTCCAAAGGATGTTCCAACTCTTGTTTGTGATATCGATTTCTGCAAGATTTTTTGAAATTTTTATTGCAAGGCGGCCAGGGTTCTATGTTTAAACTAAGGCTGATCAAACGGTTGATTTGGTTTAAAATCGAATCGAATCAAAAAAATCAAACTTATAATTTAGATAAATCGAAATTTTTATAAAATTGAACCGAACCGAACTGAAAAAGTTTAGTTTAGTTCGGTTTGACTTTTTTTTCCTTTTATTTTAATAAACTATATATATATATATATATATATATTTCGATCGATTCGGTTCAAATCAAATTTTTTTTTTTATAAAAACTGAACCAGTCAGTTCGATTCAATTTTTTTAATTTCGATTCGAATTTGCTCACCTCTAGTTTAAACCAGTAAATTTGTTAATTTTAATTCTAACATTTCAATTATCTAGATTTTAATGTATAACTGAAATCAATTTAACAAATAAGTGACATTTCAAACAAATTTCACGGAAGTATGTTGCGATAAGATTTTACAAACAAAATTAAATTTTATTTATGTGTAATTAATACTTTTAAAAAGTATAATTTCAAATATACTTTAAATTAATAGGTTTTTTTTTTGTCAATATTTATAAATCTTATATTGCGTTTGAATTTTTAAATTTAGAATTAATGTAGAGTGCACATATAAAATAACATATTGACGTGGAGGCTTTTACAAAAGGGTTTATGAGCCGCTTGGACAAACAATAGGCCAAGCAGAAGAAATAGTGGTTCAGAGCAGCTGAAATTTTAGGCCCTGCAGATATTTAATCCAAAGGGAAATGGTTCACTGGATCCAACTCATTACCTTCGGCAATAATCGAAGTCGTTTTACAACCAAATTCTTTCATTTGGACCCCTAAATTTACAATTTTTCTATTTATGGTAACTTTTTGATTTGATTGTAACTTTTGTGTAATACCCAATGTTTCATAGCTCATTAGAGTAATGAAAATGTTATATAATATATATTTTATAGAAAGAATATCAAAGAAATGATAATTGAAATAAAACGAGATTTTTGTATGTTAAATGCATTGTTTGGTTATTTTATAATGTGTATTTGTTTATATATATATTTAATTAAAATGAATGGGGTAATGTGACAATGTTTAAGGGTATATAATTATATGGGAAGGTATGAATTAAAATGCCAAGTGAAAGGAAAGAAAGAAAATTTATGAAAAAAATTTAAATTCGGAAAATGCGCTCGGGTAGGCTTGTTAATGGGCTTTTGGACTCAAGGCCCAAGTTCATGGTATGGCCGGCCCATTAAAGCCCATATATTGGTGGAGCTTAACTACACTAAAGTTAGAATAAGCTACCTAAGGTTAGAGAGGAGTTTTGGTTAAGTTAGACAATTTGGTGGAAAAGCCATTATTGTTGACAATTTTACACTTCTAAACTTTTAGTTAACTCATCTTCCTATCACCATGTCTAAGTTCATTTTTTATCATCATTTTCATACTAAGTCGCCATCCACCTAAGTGCAATCTTAACCATCCATCTTGATTAATCATAGCCACCCATCTTGAGCAAATCAAAGCTATTGAGATTATATGATTGAATCACCACTCTTAAAATTTTATTACATATAAATTGGAAAATTTCTTATTTTCTTCATTGTTTTACTTAACACTAAAAATCTATTCTCACCAAAAACTAAAAGCTCTCAACTTGTTTTTCAACTTAGAACACCAAATCAAAGCATTCAATATAAGGATTTAAGTTTATGAAGTTATTTCTTCATTTCTAACTTAAGTTT
>CATKHJ010656314.1:0-31242 GCA_949750685.1 Vernicia montana | reverse complement strand
GTTTTATATATATATATATATATATATATATATATATATATATATATATATATATATATATATATATATATATATATACTAGCAACTTAACTCGTGCTTTGCACGTGCCTATAAATAATTATATATATATATTTCAATTTTGTTTATTTTATTTTATTTTTTATATTTTTTTATTAATTATTTTAGATTTTGTATGCTATTCATTTATATTTTTATAAATATAAATTTTTATTATTTTAAGTCATCATATATATTTTTTTATAATTCAAATAATATATTACAAAAGGCAAATAAATATTAATAAAATTTAAAATATATTTAATAATTAAATATATATTAATTGAATATTATTTTTCATTAATAATTAATTAATATTAATATTAATTAAATTATGATTCTTATAATTGACCACAAATTATAATAATATTTAAATATTTTTATTAAAAGTAAATAGCTGGAAATCCTATGCCTTCACTTCACCCCTCATTTTATTATATATTAGATTTTTGTCGTTGTTGCGTTAACCGAAGGCGATTTTCCAATAGCTAAATACCCTGATTTTTGAAGAATAGGAGCTTTGGGATTGTTATTTGGGTTCACTCATTCAGGAAAGCTTAAAGCATTAAATCACTAATTGAGTAAGTGATGTGCGAATCCAGAGTAAAATCCGTTTAATCCCACTCCTTCAAGAAGAGAGGGAGAGGGGAGATATTCTCAGAGATACTTACCCAAGCACCCTCCACTCCTAACAGGCTTAACACAACTAATCCGGAATAACATTTATTTTTATTTTTATTTTTTATAGTTTTTGTTAATTATTTTAGATTCTATACTCTATTCATTTATATTTTTATAAATATAAATTTTTTTTTTTAAGGCATATCATATATATATTTTTACACTTCAAACAATATATTACAAAAGGTTAGGAAATATTAAAAATAATTAAATAAATATTAATTGAATATAATTAATTTTTATTAATAATTACTAAATTAATATTAACTAAATTATGATTCTTAAAATTACCACATATCATAATAATATTTGAATTTTTTTTATTAAAATTAAATACTAATTTAGATATACTTTACAACTAATTGTATTTGAATATTTGTACAAATTTATAAAATTATAATAAATAGAAAACTATATTATAAAAGAAAATAATAATTAAATAAAAATATGATAATATATTTTAAACTTTTAAAGAGAAAAAACTAACCTTAACCTTGCCATTGTGAAATTGAGATAATTTTTTTTCAAATGTCATTAATAAAAATAATAATCATTTATTTGCCAAAACCTCCTTATATATATATATATATATATATATATATATTATCATAAATGATGTTATAAATAAATGATTTAGGTTATAAATTTTATTAAATTATAATAATTATGAAATTTAATATTTTTAATTTTTCTTAGGTTACAAATTATAATTATATAAGTTTCTAATGGCTTAAATTGTAATAATGGTGATAATTATTTATTCATAGTTTAGGTTTAATTTTTTTTTAATGGTAATAATTAAAAATAAGTTAAGTTATTGCATTATTTTTATATTTTCATTTAAAATTTAAATTATCATAATGATTTGTTTAAATTATTATAATATATTAATATAAAATAACTTTGAGAAATCTCAAATATAATTATGCATAATGATTGATATTTTAAATATCATAACGATTTATATTTGATTTATATGCATAATTAGGTGGAAAGACTAATATATTCATCTTATTTTTATTATATAAATTATTGAGTTTATTAATATGTGTTAATAATACTTAAAAATATAATAAATTATATTTATTTAGATAGTAATTATCATTTTTTTACACATGATTATTAATATAATTATAAATGCTACCAATATTTTTTTTTAATATTATAAAAATAAAATAATCATATAAAATAAATTTAAATTTTTTTAAGGTGATAGTGTCATGTACAAAAGATATTATATTTTAAATTGACACAAATAAATATATATATGTCATAAATGCTTTTATATATATATATATATATATATATATATATATATATATATATATATATATATATATATATATATACTTATAATATTTTGTTAAAAGTACAAATTAATACTTAATATTTTTCGAGGTATAAATATGCCTTTAACGTTACAAAAATGGACCAACGCGCCGTTTCTCTCTGTTATCTCCATTATCTCTCTCTCTCTCTCCACACTTTTCTTTTTTTTAAGAAAAAAAAAATTCTCTTTTTTGTCATTCCCATGGTTTTCAAACCCGGTCCGGTCTTAGAACCAATGAAGGCAGAGGTTCAACCAGGTCAAACTAGTATTTTAAATAATATCATATATTTATTATTTATAAGTTAAAAAAATATAATACACATATAATTAAAATTAATAAACGTTATTAGAACAATTAATAAACATTACTTAAAATAAATATGAATTTGAGATCATTATTTAGAAAAAATTATAGTAAATTAACTCATTAAGTGGCCATTTTAAAACCCAAATTCGAATGAGTTTCATTACTCGGTAGTGAGAGATCTACTTGGATTTGTATTCTCATACGTAAGAAATATGAATTTAAATATTCACGTTTTCAAAATGGTGAATGGTAATTTAAAACTCAAAATAAGATTTATACTAAGAAAAGTAATGGAGGAAAGTGAGTTGTCCCACATTGAAAAAATGTAAAGTTTAAATGAAATATATATTCAAAGGCTCCTCCTTTCAAAATTAAGAAAGTAGCCAAGAAGACTATTTCTCACGCGTGCTTGCGAGGGGTGTAAATTCACGGTGTTGAGTTTAACTTCAACGTATAAGCACACGAATATTGGACCGAAATTGGCTAGCCAGTATAGTCCATATTCCCCATTTTTCTTTCCCTTTTTTTTTTTCAATCACAAAAAAATAAATAATGATAATAATAATAATAATAATAATAAATCCTGCCTGGGAAAAATCCGGTCGGGCTGGCAGGTTTTCCTGTTTTCATCTCTCCCGAGTATATGGTCAGGCCTGAACCGACCTGGGGTCTGGTTCTCCATTTTCTCGGTCCGACTAACAACCATGGTCCTTCCTTTATTTCTGTTTTTTTTTTTAACTTGTATTTTTCATTTACTTACAAAATATTTATGTGTGTGTATACATATAATTTGACTTTTTTTTTATTTATTTGTTATTTATAAGTTTATATAATTATAGTTGTAATTATTAATAAAAATAAATTATATTATTAGAATATATGACAAAAAATTTAAAAATAATTAATTGTGATATTAAATAAGTACATTTTATTTTTTTTTTTAAACATAATAACGTGAAAAAGAAAATTAATGAGATAAATAGTTTTATTTTTAAAAAAATTATTTGAAAAATGATAAAAAAAATTTCTAAACAATTTTTGATAAAAACTAGTTACGTAATTAATTTATTTTTACGTTATTATATTTTTTAGAAAAATTTTAAAGTGTACTTATTCAATATCATAATTAATTATTTATAAATTTTTATCCTATATTATAATAATATAATTAAATTTTATTAATAATTACAATTATCATTATTTAAATGTATAAATACAAAATAAATGAAAAAAAAATTATATTATATGTATATATACACACAAATATTTTATTGGTAAATGTAAAATACAAGTTAAAAAAAAAAGTAAAGATAAATGAATGATAAAAAAAAAAAGAAAAAAAAAGGAAAAGTGTAGAGAGAGAGATATAATGGAGGTAATAGAGAGAATAGACGCGTTGACTCATTTTTATAACGTTAGAAACATATCTGTACCTTGAAAAATATTAAATGTTGATTTGCAATTTTAACTAAACATTAGAGATATATTTACAATCATTTCCATTCAACCTAATATTCCAAATCAACACTCTTGCTTATGAGAATAAAACTAATCAAATATAGTTTTACTAAAAAAATTACTCCATTCGTCCCAAATTGATAGGCACAACTAACTTTTCACATGGATCAAGAATTATAGGTTAATTTAGTTAAAATCATTAATTATTTTTTTTTTCAAAAATACCCTTACAATAACTCACAACCCAAAAAGATTAATTTTTTGAAACTCAACTATTGTATTAGTGAATATTAGTTAATGTATTTTTGAAAATTTAAATACAACTAATTTAAATAATGAGTTTATCAATACCAATGTTAAATAAATAAGGATATTTTAGTAAAATACTATTTAAATTACTCTTTTAAAATAGAAATGTGCTTATAATTTGGGACGTCCATTATGAAAAATTTGTCTATCAATTTGGGACGAATGGAGTATTAATTATCAAGGTAGTAAAGTCGGGGATTGTAGCACACCTATATATAGCCTAACAGTAAATGTATATATGTCCTGAATAATAGATCATATTTGATTCTCTTTCTCCAATGTTAAAAAAAAATAAAAGTCAAAGATTGTATGAATTTTTTAAACTAAATTTTTTATTTAATATAATTATTTATCAAGTATATAAATAAATTTTTAAGGTATGTTTGTCAATTTTCATGTTATATGTTAACTTATTTTTATTGTATTTTGTAATAAAATATAAACTAATTTATATATTTTTTTGTTAAAATATATCATAATAAATTTGAGTTGGGCTCCACAAGCCTAAGCCAAACCTAAAAAATTCCAACGGATCTAACGAATTAAGCCTGGCCCAATTGATAGGAAGTAAAATATAGGTCCAAGTCTTTATTTTTATTGGTTAAGAAACGGACAGGTTTGCCTGGACTTGGGCTACCGGTAGATATGGATTACTTCTAAGGTCCAAACCATAAAAAGCCCAATAGATCAAGTGGTTAATTTCTCACATAGGCTGGTCGAATAGTTATAATTAGTATAGTATTAGAATTAGAATCATTATTATTTTACTATATTTATAACAAATGATAATGGTGAAATTGTGAATATAAAACAAAATAAAAACAAAATTGTGAATATAGGTATATATATGAGTAGATTATTAATTCAATAATGATATTTTATTGTTTTATTACATATTAGTTTTTGGAATACATGCCTAAAACGTAATTTATAGATATTATACATATTATTTACTAATATATAGAAAAAAATAATAACATAAAAAATATTTATATATTCAATAATGCTATAAATTTTTAACCGATCGATAATAAATTATATATATGTTTCCAAGGAAAACTCATTGTTAAAAGTAAATTAAAAAAAAAATACAATGAAATTATATTTGCCACTATTTTTTTTAAAGTAAATCAAAACAAAAAAAATATATATATTAAAATTCAAAGATATATTTCATAATATAATCTATAACACTGTTAGTTTATCGGTATTAAATTATTAAAAAATACATATGTATTTTCAAGGAAAACTTATTATTAAAAGCAAATTAAAAAAATAAAAGAAAAATATGCAATGAAATTATGTTTTGCCACTAATTTTTTATTTTTTTTTAAAGTAAGCAAAACTGCAAAGAAAAATTTTAAAATTCAAAAATATATCTCATAATATTTTATCAACCATTATATTATGAAAAACTAAAATCACAAAATTAATATATATATATATATATGAAAAAATTATAATCACATATATATCCTATGTAAAAATTTAGGAATTTCTCCATTATTATCATATAAATTTTGTAGATCAAAATAAAATTTTGAATAGTTTTAGATTGTTAAATTGATTGAAAAATTATCCAAATTCTTGTAAAATAAATAATGATTCATTTTGATAGCTAGTTATTTGAAATTATTGAACATTTGAAATTTGTCATCATGACTATTTTTTATAATTTTACACACAAAACTTAAATTTAAATTCATAATAATTTCAAATGATCACTTATCCAAACGGATTTTCATATTATTTTTCTTTTTTATATGATTTATTAAATTAGATTACATATGTCATGATAAAAAAAAATTATAAATATTTATAAATAATATGTTATTACAATATAATAATAAATAAATAAAAACAATGCAAAAATACAGCTAGTAATAAAAACAACTCAAATCAATCGATTCAATTTTTTATATTTATTTATTTTTATCATTATTATGCAGGGAGACTTTAACATTAATACGTAAGGTCAAAATTTTTTTCGTATTAATTAAACTCAATATTTCAAGTATCAAACTTTAAGGTTAATTATATCTACTATTAATATTCATACAATGAACAAAAAATATATATAAAAATTATAATATTGAGATTTTTAATTTGAATACACTAATTAGAGAAAATATAAAAATTATCTTACGAATCAATTTTATATTTATAAAAAATTTCAAATCTGTAATTGTAAATATATTTTTTCATTTTATTCGAAATTTATCTATATTTTTTTTTGCATCACAAAACTATATTAAAGAGAAGTTACTCTCCTTTTTCTTTTTTACTTAATTTTCATACGAAAATTTAATCATACTAAACAATGGTCAAATTAGCACATAATTTTCCTTTTAGTGATCCAAATCAGAAAAAAAAAAAAAAAAAAAAAAAAAAGAAAAGAAAGATTAGGATAATAAATTTTATAATTTTCTTGAGATCTTCATGTTAATATTGAAAAATATTAAGAAATCGATATAAAATGAATTAATATTAATATAATAATAAAAATATAAAATCTCAATTGCAATTAATTAAATTTTAATTCTACAACTTTATCTCAATTGTAATTAATTAACCTTTAATTTCACAATTAAAAAAATCGAATATGTAAAAAAAGAAACTAAATTAAAAAAATGTAAAATAATTGATATCCAAATAAAGTATTAAAACATTTCATGATAACTTGAGGAATATTTTAATAAAAAGTTATAAAGGACTTAAATTTAATTTCGTAAGATAAAATATATCAATAGATAATAAATTAATATATCGTCATTACAAGATGTTTAGAATTAATTATATTGAATTAAATAAATAATTATAAAATTAAATAAATAATAAAAAATAGCATACCAAGCATAATTGTATATAAATCACAATGTTATTTTTAAGTGATGATCAGTTAAAAATAAAAAATAAAATAAAGTATAAGACTAAAATTGAAATACAAAAATTGAATATCATAATTTTAGTTCTTGGATAATTGTAGATTTTTTTAATAATATAATATAATTATATAGAATGGCGATCAATATCTAAAAATTATAATTTCAAATAATCGAAAGAAAAATAAATTGATGTTGTAACTTCCATTATTATGATATATAATTAGCCTAAATTATATAAAAAATATATATATTAGGTTTTAATTTAAATGAAAAATATATGTGAAAAATACAACAAACCTTTAAAATTTGATAAATAATATAAAATTTTTTATGAATGAGTTATTTTTATAAGAAATTATAAAATAAATCTAAAATCTACTATAATAAGATTTACTTATGCAATAATAATAATAGTAGTAGTAGTTATATAATTTAAAGAATATGAAAAAATAGTAAGAGTGATTATTAAAACAAATATTGTATATGTAGGTTAGTTTAGTAGTTTAATCCAATGGAGTCATGTCAATAATATCATGTCAAATTTGAATTCCACTCGATTAGTAAAATTTAAAATTCGAAATTTCATTCAAGTTTGGTTTTCAAACTCAAGTTCAACTCAAATTACTCAAACTAAATTGTAAAAAAAAAAAAAAAAGTTACTAGAACTCGATTAAATTAAACTTGATTATCATTTAAAAATAAATAAATAATTTAATATTAAAGTCAATAATTAATTTAATTGGTAAGAGAATTTACTTCTCTCACTTTATAAATTATAATTTGTTTTTTTAATCTTCATTCAAAATATAATTTTTGCATAAATAAAGAGTGAAAGTGTATTCATAAAATACATGAAACCAATGCATTTGAATAGAATAAAAAGCTCGTTGGTTTAGATATAATCAAGTTAGGTAGGAAAGTTTGATAATTGATAAATACATGAAACCAATCCCATTTGATTCCCTCCGTTTCTGTCGTTGAGATGTTTGGCATTCTTCTACATGGGAACCTTAACTTTGCATGATTAGTGAGACATTCTCCCTGACCACAACCTTAATTCCTTTTAATTTATTTGTTTTTTACAGTCACTATGGAAGATTTATAAATTAAAAATTATTCTCATTCACATTTTTATATTCAAGCCTTTTTAGAAAAATAGTTTATAGAATAACATAATTATTTCTTCATCATTTTGGAACTAAAATCTTTAATAAAATGAATAATTGCAATATATTCCGAAAATATCATCAAATGCAAAATGCAGTGAATTATTAAAAATATTTTTAGATTGATTATACAAAACGGAATAGCATATAATATAAATCCAAAGAATAAATAGAATTCACCAACAACCAACAAGCTTTTGCACTCACAATAGAAGCTTTTCCACTTCTATTTTAAATTGCTCAGCTGACTCCTATTTCAATCAATTTTGCTCTTACATATTTTCTTTTCTTATTTATTTTTAGTTGTTTCAAGGAAGCTAAGGGTAAGCAAAACACAACGTATAGGATATGGACTTGAAAATATCAAATCGAATTGCAATACTGAACTAATTTAAAACTCTATTGTAAAATTTATGATAATTAGAGCGAGAACCGTACTAAAAATTTTAATTTAATACGATACTAATTTTTAATTTATATCCGAATCAAGAATTATACATAATTGAATCGTATTATACCGAACCGAATATTAACATAACATCAATTATATATATAATATTAATTAATTGATATATATATATATATATATATATATATATATATAACCCTTTAAAATATACACCTCAATAAATGTCAAGTAGGCCCATTATTTATACCCATTAAAATTCCAACTTGTTGGAATTTTTAATAATAATAATAATAATGAACATGAAAGCTCTAGTCTTCTCTTTTTTTCATTTTTTCTTTAATTTTTCTTTAAGTTTTATTTTTTAAATCACCATCGATATTCTTTTTTAATTGGCGGTAATTCCAATATCTTCTATTAGATTTGATATGGATAGTCTCATTCTTATTATTGTTGCCATATTCACCATTAGCTCCATTCATTCGTCATTTATTTACGCGTCATCTTCTACCGTCGCTCGACGTTCATTCTGCTCGATCTCATTTTTTTACTCCTTGCTTTCATCATCACTTCTCCATCTCCGTTTTTGTCATATGTTTGTGAATGTGTTTATGCTTATTGCTGTTAGGGTGATACTTTTCATTTATTATTTTATGTTAGATTATATTTTATTTTTTATATTAGTTTGTTTTATTTTATTGGAAGTTTTATTATATTTTTCATTGTTAGAAGTTATTTTTTTTTTGTTATGAGTCTAATGGTATGTCTGTTTACTGTTACGTTTTAGATGCTCACAATGAAAATAGTGATTTGTCACATTGTTACACTATTACAGTCGCAGTTTTTTAAAATCAATTATATAACAGTTGAATATTATGTTGAATATTTGTAATCTGCGAATTAATTTGTTTTTGTTAGGATAATTAATTTTATATCATGTCATTTTTTATTAAAATTTATATTCAATCACTCAATATTAATAAAATTTAAAGTTATTTTTAAAAAAATAATAAGAATAATAATAATATCCCTAAAAAGTATAATATGATATATATTAAAAAATAAAATATTTGATTAATCATTGACTGCGCGAATGTAATCATGACGTTGAATATTAAACATGGCTGCCACAGATGATAATTCCAGCTGGTTTAATTAACATTGCATTATAATTAGATTACGTGTTTATACTTTATACTAAAAAAATTATAAAATTATAATAATAATAATATAAAAAAACACAGATTACGCGTTTATATTTGCATGTACAAAAATAAACTATCCATAATATTTATACGTGAATAAATTTATTTCTACATCATGTAAGTATACAAATCAAATTCCCAGATTTTGCACAGTTTATATTTAAAAAAAAAAAACCAATTTTTTTAATTATAATTTCCTTTTCCTTTTATCATTTAAAGAAATTTTCTTTTTTTAAATATTGAGGAAGGCGATTTCAATTAAGTTTATTGTTGAAATCGTATCTAATAAATTATATTTGGAATGTGTTTTAGAGTAAAAGTTATGTATTTATTAAATATATTTAAAAATATCAATTTATAAAATTACATTTTAATATATATATATATATATATTAATATATATATATATATATATATATATATATATATATATATATATATAACAAGAGAATCAAATGATCTCTAAATCAGTAATTTAATTTATATCAAACATTTTTTTTTGCTACATATAATAATTTAGTAAAAGCCATCAAAGTATATTTGAAAAATTGGTTTGATTAATAAATGAATTAAGAACATCTCCAAAGATAATTTTAATTAATTTTTAAATATAAAAAGTGTAATTTTTTTTTAAATCCAATAGATTCTTTAAATTTTAAATTTAAATTTATCTTTTTTTTTTATTGAAATATTATTTTTCTTGTATTTCATCTACAATTTATAATTAGATTAATTGGTAGATAATGATAATTTATTTGGTTTTATTATATGGATTATTTATTAAATTAAAATAAAATATTCTGTGTGTTAGTCGATGTTTGTTTGCTTAAAAAAAAAAAAAAACAGAAAGCTGAAAAAAGCGAGTCAACAGTCTATGGCTGGCGAGGGTCCAAAAAGGCCACTCAAGAACCTAATTGGCAAAGACTCCTTTTTCTTACTTTCTCGCGATCTTCTTCTAATATCTCAAATCCAAAAGCAAAAAGAACCCAAAAAAAAGCAATACAAAAATCCATTCATAGTCTCTTTAACTATTAGCTAATCAGTTTCTTTTTGTAATTTTTTGCTTCCCATTTTTTTAAGCAAGAAAAGGGCTTTCTTGAAAAAAGATCTGCACTTTGTTTTTCTTTGATTTGAGTTTTTGGGTTTTTGGAATTTGCTATACTGAGGAGCTGAGTTGTCTGTTTGGATGGGACTCTGTCTTAGCAATCGAATCAAGGCTTATACTCCTTCTAATACAGGTACCCACCTTTTCTTTTTGGTTGGTCATTGTTGGGTTTCTCTGTCTTTTTGCAATTAGCTGTTATTGGTTGTGCTTGATTGAGATTTGATTTCACTCACTTTCTTCTTCTTCTTTTTTAATCTATATATGCTTGAATTGTCTTTTTGTATTTTTCTCAGTATTGGCCACTGTTGATATTTGCTATTACTATGGCTTTCACTAAAACATTTTAGATTCTTGCTAGGAAATGTAAATTTTTTATGGCAGTTTTCAATATAATTTGATAAATTGCTTTGGATTCTATCTTTAGCTGTAACAATTTGATAAATTTGCCAGTTTCTTATATAATTTAAATTAGGTAAGATTCTGTTAGATTATATATCATAGTTGTGTTATTGGGTTCTTGTTTATCAACAATTTATCATTCTAGGATCTAAGTTAGAATTTGGGCAATGAAAGGAATAACATTTTTGTTTTTTAACAGTTCATTAATTTATTTATTGTGCAGGATTGAATTCAAAAAGTGTCAGCAGAGATGGGAAGAATCTTAGTAGTTTGAGTAGCAAGGTATCGTCAGCTTCTATACCCCAAACTCCTCGGAGTGAGGGTGAGATCTTGCAGGCACCAAATTTAAAAAACTTTAGCTTCAATGAGCTGAAGACTGCCACTAGAAATTTCCGACCAGATAGTGTATTGGGAGAAGGAGGCTTTGGGTCAGTTTTCAAAGGGTGGATTGATGAGCAATCACTCACAGCTACCAAGCCCGGTTCTGGCATGGTGATTGCTGTGAAGAGGCTTAACCAAGAAGGGTTGCAAGGTCACAGGGAATGGCTGGTCAGTTATATGATTTCAAGTTCTTAATTGCTTTTACTAGTTATTGATTATCAATTTTTTACTTTTCAATTTAGGATCACTTCTCTCTATGCCTTTATTCTTATCTGTTTTACTTGGTTGAGGTCCTTAATTAGAGGGAATTCACATACTTCTCTCCCAATTTAGGGTATCTGATGGAGCATTAGTCAAGGAAGCTAACATAAGGGAAGTTTATTAAGTCTGGTTTGATGCAGGAATTCTGATTAATTAGGAATAGGGGTATTTCTGTAATTTCCAGCATTGCTGGAAACCTTTTAGTAGTTTTTATTCAGTCTGATTTAGGAGTCCTAGTAGGATTAGTATTTCCTAGTTAGTTTATAATTATCCTAGAGTCCTAGTTTCAAGGTTACTCAATTCGCCCTAGGTACTGACTCTTAAGTCTTTAAATGCTGACTCTTAGAAGTTTTCTTATCTTTTCTTTCCTATTCCTCTGTTTCAGATCTGAATTTCTGTCAAATCAGACCTGGAATTCAATCTTAAACCTTTATTTTCGGCGAAAATCAAACGTAGAACAGGTTATCTAAATCAGTCCTACATCAGTATCTTAATTGCATACTTCTCTCTCAATCAGAGGAACTTGGACATATAAGAATTTCCTTGAAATGTGAATCCAGCAGTTCTTGTTTCTAAAAGCCCTTGCTGTGGTTACACTGGCACGAGTGATCAATCCATGGAAACAGCCATTAGTATGTCTAAAAAAGTTATAATATTTTTTAAATATCAGTAACGTGATGACATTCTAGATGCCTTTTCATGCCCAAAGTGTTTGAAAGGTTGGTATGAGCTTAGTAATTGATTCTTTGTTGTTCCTTTGGACATACAGGCAGAAATCAACTATCTTGGGCAATTGCAGCATCCTAATCTTGTTAAGTTGATTGGTTACTGCTTTGAGGATGATCATCGGCTTTTGGTTTATGAGTTTATGCCCCGTGGGAGCATGGAGAATCATTTATTCAGGAGTAAGTTCCTTCATATTAACTTCTACTTTTAGTGTTTGCCTATACAATGAGTAGCATGCCACATTCAATTCACCAAAGTTTATATTTTTATAACAAACTTTAAACAAATTTTGAAACAGGAGGATCTCACTTCCAGCCACTTTCTTGGAACATTCGCATGAAGGTTGCTCTTGGTGCTGCAAAGGGGCTTGCATTTCTTCACAATGCTGAAGCCAAAGTCATATATCGGGACTTCAAGACTTCTAATATACTGCTTGATTCAGTATGTAATTTACCTAGCATTACTTTATCACTTTCTTCACAATATATCTGAATTTGGAGTTGAGGCTTAGTTGAGCTGAACATATCTTAATTTGTTGACTTGCCTGCTTCTTTTTGCTACCTATTTCCAGAACTACAATGCAAAGCTTTCTGATTTTGGTTTAGCCAGGGATGGGCCAACTGGTGATAAGAGTCATGTCTCTACTAGGGTAATGGGAACTTATGGATATGCCGCACCAGAATATGTAGCCACAGGTACTATTTCTATATCTGATTTCTCATAACTCTTGACTGATATGGATCTTTTTGGCATGCGTCAGTTGAATGTACTTATTTTTATCTCTATGCACTTCAAAGCTCATGGTTGAGCAATTTAGTTCTCACTTATTTGACTATTAAAAGTGTTAAACAGATCCCTAATTCTAGTGCATTTTGTGTGTGCATAATAGCATATGTTCACATGAGGGGGAGGGGTAGGAGAGTACTCACCGCTAATAGAGAGATATCGTGAATTAAAACTGCCAAACAAATGATTTGCTTCCAAGTACTTCCATTCAAATATATGCAAGGGAAGCCAACTTACTTGAACAATAAAGAGTTCTGTTAGTCAACCTTCAAGTCCCATTGCATAATACTTAAAAAAAAATTTCTTAGGATTATCTTCGGTGCTGCTAATGAAATCTGTTGGGTTCTGGCTGCACTTTGTCCATATGTTAGGTATGATACAACAATTAAATAGGAGTGTATCATGGTTTCTGATTATCAATTGAATTTTTCAACATTGAGCAGGCCATTTGACTGCAAAGAGTGATGTATACAGCTTTGGAGTTGTACTTCTAGAAATGTTATCTGGCCGACGAGCTATAGACAAGAATCGGCCATCTGGGCAACATAACCTGGTGGAGTGGGCAAAACCTTACCTGACAAACAAACGCAGAGTTTTCCGCATTTTAGATACACGTCTGGATGGCCAGTACTCCCTCAGTAGGGCTCAAAAGTTGGCTAGCCTTGCACTCCATTGCTTAGATGTAGAACCAAAGTTCAGACCAAACATGGATGAAGTGGTAAAGGCATTAGAGGAGCTTCAGGAATCAAATAAAAAAGAGATTCAGGAATCAAATAAAAAAGAGAACAATCTAATTACTCATGGGAATGCCAATGCTGGACGAATTGCTTATCCGCGACCTTCTGCATCTCCACTTTATGCATAATAGGCAAAAGTAAGATTTTTTTTTTTTGTATGTTAATATAATGGAGGCCTGGGATGTGGTTGTGTTCCAGGAGTTTGAGCATGTTGTAGAAGCATGTGTTTATTTGAGCACTGTACAGGTTCTGGTTTGCACTCTGCGTGTAGTATTTATGCCTACATTTTTGTATGTTTTCTGTTACTCGTCAGAATGACGAGCACAGATAAATGTATTTGGATGTTTCTGTAATATTTTGTACTTGAAAACAGCCACAGAAATGCAAAGGTTTTTAAGAGTGTATAATTGAGCATTTGAGCTTGCCTTTCTTCTAGAATTGATGTTAGAATTGCAATGAAACATCTCATTGATATTTTTTAATTAACACTTGACCACTTAAGTACTGGTACAATAATTTCACTTTTATGAGCTCGCATATGAGCTACTTTAAGCTCATTGCATTAGCACTTTCCCGTCTCTGATGAATTGCCATCGACTGTTAGTAAAGCATTGCAGAGCAGGTTTTAAATGACTATAATCTAAGCTGAATAATCTGCAACTATCATACCCAGCTCAACCAAATTGTTCTCGTGACATTACTTGAAAAGGATAAAACAAATGAAGATGTAATTCTACCATCAAAATTAAAGTGAATCTATTTGGCATTGAGATTGAAAACTGCTTTTCAAAAAAAAAAAATAATAATAAATATTATTGGAAAAATCAATTTCAAAATACCCATCTGGCTGGGAAAGATGACTTTTATTAGACACGAAGAACCTGGCTAGATTTAAGGAGCCAAATCCTATATTCTTCTTTTTTTCTTTTCCATTTTAAAGTGACGAAATTTCGAGTATAGAATTTCACCATGGTGGGATCAGACTTCCCTGTAGGTTTCACCATCAAATGCTTTCTCTGTCAAAAGTCTGTAATTTCCTCAAATCTTCATTCTATGCCTCACACACAGACCCAGAGAGAGAGAAATAGAAGAGAGACAACAAGTGGGCCCCTAGAAATCATAAAAGTTAAATTCCCTTGCACAGCATTTGAACATGAATGGTGACCATGGACTCTGCAGAGAAGAAAGCTAAAACAAACCTGTTCTAGCAATCCAATTCTACAACCAAAAAAGAAATGAAAACCAACCCTAAGCACACAACCCTTAATCAATCGCATAGGACTGATACCAGTAAATATAATGAAAGAAGGTTATACAAGCCAGAAGACACAATGGAAAATGCACAAGTGAATGAGAAAACACAATTCGTGAATAAAAATTCCTCAAGTGGTTCATCGCCCCAACAAAGCAACACGATCCTTTTGTATCACCTGTGTTAAGTTGATGTCAAAGAGCTCACATCGGATTGGCATCTCCATTTCATAAAAGGGATTCTTTAAGACATAATCCGTGTACAACTCATATATAACTTTCAAGAGACCCTCCATCTGTGGTGTTCCAGGTTCACAGACCACAAAGAACTTTGTCCCTGAAAGGGTAAAAAACAAGGAACCAAATAGATTTAGAACAATATGTAGAACATGCAGCTCAATAGGATTCAGAATACAATTTGATTTCAGTTTGCTGATTGACTATTATATCCATTAATTTCTTTGAAGATTAAATTTATGATTAGAATGTTTTCATGCATTTAAACTCCTAAACAATTTGAGTTTTCCTACTTACAAGTACAGGTTTCATACTTTCATTCATTCCCCTTCCCCCCCAACTAATTAGAAGTCTCACATTAAAGCACTAAAAGGAGCATGCACTTTTTACCAATAACACAATTCAATACCAATGACCGGAAAGTTGTCCATACAAAGTCAAGGTTCAACTATACAACCAGCATGATCAACTCGGAAGCAAAAATTAGGAGGCCCCATACTGCAGGCAATATTCAACACATGGATGAAAACATACAAGAATCTATGCAAAGTGCATGTGCAGTAATTTACCCTTTCCATCAATCAGTTTTCAAAGAACATAAACTAATACCTACTATTATAAAGCTGCAACTTACACTCTCAAATCGTTTATTATAACATAATCATTCAGTGATACAAATGGGGTGCTGATAAATATCATTGGTTTCTTGGTCTACTTTCAAATTATCAAGGCTTTTTGTGAAAATTTGAGCTGTTCTTGACTAAGTTGATGCATTGAATTGGAAAGAAAAGGATACATTAGTAAGCAGAAGAGTAAGATATCAATATATTGTAATTAACTGCATTTTATGTATCAAAATCTATCATTAATATAGCAGCCATAGAAATTTGTTGAGTTGAAAGTTTCATAGTATGGAATCCAAAGCAACAGAAGAAAATGCCACACTTATCAATTACTAGTTTGAGTATTTTAGTTCAGTTTACTTAGTAATGGCAATGTAATTAAAAAATCTAAGGTTTGAAATACCAGTAAGGGATTGGAAGCAATGGAGGTCAAATGTATCTGCTTCAAGGAGTTCGATGCCTGAACAACCAACAGTCGGTGATAGTTGCTGAGATATTGCATGCATTGAATGCCATAAACTAGCCACTCGTAAGCTATCATTTGTATCCATCCGTCCAGCAGATCCATAATCCTAATGTCATAAGAGAATAAACAAAAGATCATCAAACAAGCCAAACAAGCAGCAATGCAGACAATGAGAACTCCAACAATTCCCATCAAATATTAATAATTTGGTGAAATTACATAAAAACCTCAATTGTACAGGGTAAATTTGCAGTACCCTCAATGGTTATTCCATTAAAAAAGTTCAGTCTATCCCATTCCAGACAATAAAATAAATGAGGCCACATTGAAACAAAACAAGCCATAAGGGAGCAGCGTGAATTCACCCAATACCAAAGTGGTTTTTAGTGCAGTTTCCCCTACTATATGTAGGGAGAATAGAAGTTCATTTACTAGTATATTTGGCCATTTCACTTCACAGGCGCTACACTTTTATCAATTTCTCTACCAGTTCCCTTCTTTCAGTAACAAAACATACAAGGGGAATTTATAAATTTTCTTTACTTCCTCTTGCTTTCCCATCTAATTACTTCATTTTTGCTACTAACTAAAATTGGCCAAGACACTAAAAAACGTCAGAGGCTCAATTTCTGTATTAGATCATAAGTTGCATAACACCATCCCCAATTGATTGCTGAGAAAATAAGAAAATGATTTTGAATCTGTGATTATCAATGCAGCAGCTTTCAAAAAGTGAGGATTTGAACAATTTCCTTGGATTGCCAGACTCTCTAAATAATTCCAGATAAAACGTTAACCTTTTCATCCCTAAAAAGAATTCCATCTTTTCCCAGCAACCAAACAAACCACAAGATTTACATTCACATTAATTGGCATTATATGATTGCTTCATGTAATTAACATACCTTGACTCAGTCCCCAAATGCTGAATCAAATCTATAGCTTCTAATATTTGCTTGCTCATTCTCAGCTTAAATTATTTGAAAAAAAAAACATAAATAAATAGATAAAAAACTCATAGGCTCCCATGTAATTACAAATCTAATTTATCAATTTCTGCAAAAATTTAAAAAAAAAAAGAAACACTATCGGAAACGATTTCCAGAGGAAACAAAGGCATGAAATTGAAACAGAGTGGATACCTTGTAGAAGATCAAACCACCTGATTTGTTGATAATGTATAGGCTGTAAATCGCAGCCATTTTCCTAACGCTTTCTCGGAATCCAAACAAGAAGAAAATTGAACAGAAAAACCTAACAAATATCGGAATTCGAAACAGTAGAAGCAAAAATTCTCTGCACTCAAATCACCTTAGCGATCCTCAAGCTCACAGATCTCCACCGTATGTAATATGGGACCCACATTGGTCCTTAAATGGATAGTACATATAGCACCACGTTTTACTAATCTTTTCCATATAATCAAAGCCACGTGTAAGCGTGAGATTTTTCTCTCTTTTTTTCTTTAATTTTTTTTTTGAAGAGTTAGGTGTGAGAGGGAGAGTATTTAGAAGCTCATAAACTAAAAGAGTTCATTTGGCATTAAAAAAAAAAACTAAAAGAGCTCAGAAGAATAAAAATGGCAGTCGTGGAGGTTCAAGAGCCAACAATAGAGATCAAGGGCCTGAGATTCACGTATCCAGGAATCGACGGACATCCACCGCCTGGTTCCAAACCTTTGATAGACGATTTCTCTCTGGCTCTCAGGTCCGGTGATCGATCTCTTCTCGTCGGATCCAATGGCGCCGGTTAGCATAATATTCTCAGACTTGCTTTATACTTTAATGTTTCAAATTTGAATAATTTTTCTCTTTTGGTGGAAAATGGAATAGGGAAAACCACAATATTGAAGATATTGGGAGGGAAGCATATGGTGGAGCCTCACATGGTTCGCGTTTTAGGAAGGTCTGCTTTCCACGATACTGCTTTGACGTCTTCTGGTGATCTCTGTTATCTTGGAGGAGAGGTTAGTGTTTCATTTGGATCAAACATTTATTTAATTCATTTCATTTGTGAATAGATTTTATTAGATATGTGTTAAGTGTTGAATTTATTTGCAAATTCTAACGATTAATTTTAGTAAAGTCAAATTTGTATCTTTACTAGTTTAGAATTAATTTGTAAATTCTACATATTTTGGTAGAATTGACTTAAGCACAACCAATTCCATAGAATTAATGGTGTAGCATTCCAAATGAATTTTTGTGCATACAAAATATGTTAAGTGTGGATTTGTAAGTGAATTCTATTATAGTCACAAGTAAATGCAATAATCATTGGGGGACTAAATTACTCTGCTTTATTGTAATTGCCTAATTTTGAGTATTATATGCTATATATGATTTTGTTATGGTCACATTCCTAAGTTCTTTCAAAAATTTTACTGCCATATCAAGTAATGGAATGTTCCAATTGCTTCAACAATACTTTTTCCTAATTATGCTTGTTTCACTGTTTGTATAGAATTTGGGATATTCCTATTCAAATTTCATTCCATGATATCTCTGAATCAAGCTTCTCTTCTACAGTGGAGGCGAGAAGTTGCTTTTGCTGGGTTCGAGGTTCCCATACAAATGGATGTTTCTGCAGAGAAAATGATATTTGGTGTAGCTGGCATTGATCCTCAAAGAAGAGCTGAACTAATCAAAGTAAGATTTCAATCTAGGTTGTAAACAAAATACTCTACGCGTTCTGCCCCAATCTGGCAATGACCTATTACCCACACCTCACCAGCTATATCGTGATCAATTTTATATTTCATCTATGCTCTTCAGGTCTGAAAAAAATCATATAACCTGCCTTGTAATTAGCAACAACACTCAGCTTCTTGTCATCGGATACTTGTTACTCAGTTTTTTTTTTTTTTTTTTTTGGCTTTGGTTGGCAAATTTAACCTAAGAGAAACAGCTCTCAGGGCTCTTCATTCAGCATAAGGAATTTCTTGTCTGAATTTTTAAGATGATAATGCATTAAACTATTGATAAAATAATTCAATCAATTTTACTGTTTTAGATGATTGAAGAAGTTACATTATTAATTCCTTGGTACATTCTATTTCCACAATTGGGGAGTATTTTATGCAAGTTTTATTTGGTTACCTGTGTCACTATATAAGTATGCAACTTGCTTTCGTGGTAGGATAGGTATTGGATATTGATCTGTCATGGAGGATGCACAAGGTTTCTGATGGTCAAAGAAGAAGAGTGCAAATTTGCATGGGTCTCCTAAAGCCATTCAAGGTATTTCCATCTTTTGCATCATATCTCATTTGAATCTTTATAAGTTGTCCCTTCACTATGTAATTACCATCTCGTTTTCTTTTATTAAGCTATGGAGGTTTTGTATGCTGAGGTTTCTTTACCCCCCATACCCTTGTTAGCATATGTCTCATCTACCTCCTTTTTTATCTAGGTTCTCCTTCTTGATGAGATAACAGTTGACCTTGATGTGCTGGCAAGAGCTGATCTTCTGAAGTTCTTAAGAAAAGAGTGTGAAGAAAGAGGTGCCACAATTATTTATGCAACGCATATATTTGATGGGTTAGAGGAGTGGCCAACACATATTGTACGTCTTGTTTCCTTTCAGTAGCTCTTCAATGTACATAAATGATATTATAATACATGTCCTCAACATATGAATCATTTCTTTTTGTGCAGGTGTATGTGGCTCATGGGAAGTTACAATTAGCAATGCCAATGGCAAAAGTCAAGGAGATTAGTAATTTGTCACTTATGGTTAGTTGTAATGCCCAATTATCAAATTTTTAAATTTTGTTGGTTCTTCTAGACATCATAATTTTTTTATTACACTGTTTATATCCTCTTCAAATGGTTAATGCCCTGATAACATGGACTTGTAGAGAACAGTGGAAAGCTGGCTGAGGAAAGAAAGAGATGATGAGAGAAAGAGAAGAAAAGAAAGAAAGGCAAGCGGTTTTCCAGAATTTGATAAACAAATGGAGGGAAGTCGAGTTACTGGTGATCCAGCTCAAGTTGCTGTTCGTGCTATGAACAATGGTTGGGCTGCAGGAAGACTGCATTCAACTATTGCGGGTGAAGAGAACTTTTTCTTAAGCTCAAACAGAGTTTTGAGATAGTAGATAAATCCATTTAAAAACATTTCTGATTGAACAAATGGTTTCAAGATACCCATTTGTACACATTTCACACTCTTCCACCAACTTTGGCTATCCTTTTTAAGTATTAGTGCGAAATCAGTTGAAGTTTTTCTAGAGCAAATAGATAAAAAAAAAAAAAAATGAATTTCAATCTGGTAGCCTAGCCTGTATCATTGTATTCAATAAACAAAAATAAAATATGCTTCAAATTCATTGCTTGTATTGAAATTATTATGTAACAAAGTGGTTCATCACAATCATTTGTTATTGCTTATTGTTACTTGGAAATGAGCACTCATGGGAATAGTTGTGAATAGGTTTTTTTTTTTTTTTTTTTTTTTTCTTCTTTATGAAAAAATATTATCATTTTAGGTGGTGGGATGTTTGGAAGTGATGTTTATCGGTTTTAAAATGGTTAAATACTTTTTGGCCTATTAATTTGTAATATTCTGAATTTTTTTTTATATATAATTTTTTTTTATTTTTTGAAAATAAGTTATTATATTTTAAAACTTCTAAAGTAATTCACAATTATACCCTTTAATTAAAATTGCTTTTTTATTTTTTTTTTCTCTTTTAATAATATATGACATAAATTAAAAATATGAATGATATATTACTATTTAATTTTTTATATTTAATTTAATTAATAAATTCATCACTCTTTAAGAAACAAATTAAATGGTATTTAATTCAAACTCAAATAATATGTAAATAAACTAATTTCAATGCTATGATACTTAGCTTAGACTTTTCTCATTTACAAATTTACTAATCACCAATTATTATTATTATTGCATAGAATCACCAATTATTAATAGTCATGAACAATTAAATCAAATAAATTCTTAGTCTAGCAATAAAATGGGATATTTTTTAAAATGGAGATAAGGGTTTAAACCTGATTGTTTTTCCTCAATGTTCTAAAAAAAAATAAAGAAAATGTAAATATTGGAATTCTAAATTTCTAATAACTAATAATAAGGTAAAATAATTTTTCTCAAAAAGTAAGGTAAAATAATTAATTGAGTCCAACTAAAACAACAAGTCGTTTTTGCTCAGAGGTAGAGCGCGTGGATTTTAACCACGTGGTCGTGGGTTCGTTGTCTGTGGGATCTTTATTCATTTTGTTTTATTTTTAAATATGGCCTTTGTATGATTTGCTGTACAGCCCATTCCAACCGGGCCCATTCGCACCGACATAATTTTGCATCCAAAATTTCAATTTTTTTAGAAAATGGAATTATTTTACGTCATTTACTTTGAAAATTAGAACAAAATGCAATATTTATATTTAGCAGCGTTTGGTATCACTGCAGTTTTTTTATTTTTTTTTTTCAAATTTCAAAAAAAAAGTATTAGAAAATATTTTTTAAAAAATTATTATTTTTTATTTCTTTTATATTTATTTAGAAACATTTTGAAAATAAAAAACAGAAGATCAAAAATAACAAATTCTAATTTTTAAAATCTTGTTTTTATTTTTGAAAAATAAAAAACAGAAAATAGAAAATAATACCGAACGGATTCTTAAATTATAATTTCATTTTCTAGTTTAATATATTAAAATTTTAAAATTTTAAAAATATATTTTTATTTTAAACAATTTTATGTGGAGAGTCAAGGTATTTTTGAATTAATTTACAAATCAAGTTAAGTATTATATTTTAAATATTGAATCCAAAAATCAAATCCTGATTAATAAAGTTGATAGTAAATTTTATTTGATTTTTTAAAAACAAAATTGTTGTGATATAGATATTTTATTTATTTATTTATTTTTTAATATAGTACAAATTCTTATAGTATAAAGAATTATTACAAGTTATAAAATCCTTAAAATATATTTTCCTTGCTATAGTTTAGAGAAGCAAAAGGAAGGTAGTTAGTGACTTGGTGAGTTGGTCCTACTAAACGTTTTCTTATTTTGTTCATGGCATGATAAGATCGTAGTCATGTAAATAAGGTATAAATGCAAATTATTTGTTTGGTAAAGTAGACATGGGTTGCTTCTGTTTTTTGGGCTTAAGCTCCTAATTATTGGTTTTGGACAAGCACCTTGTGCCAAGCTATGGATGCCAAAAGCCAAAAGCCGAAACCCCACTCCACTTATGAATGGACATAATACTACTCATAACCTAATTAATGTTTGTTAGAAATTAAAAAAATGTTTTTAAAATTTTTTTTTATTTAATTGATTAATTTTTATTAATTTTTATAAATTAATTTTTTAATTTTATTTTTAGAAGAAGTATTAATTTACTTACTTTTTAGAAAAAATAGTTTTAAAAATAATATAATTTTTTTTTTATTAAAAAACAATTTTGTAAAACTCAATTTCAAACGGAGCTAAATCGTCTTTACTAGGTAAATGAGACTGTTTGGACGGATTAAAATTTTTAAAAATTATAAAAATTTTACGAATACGTAAAAATATGAAAGAAATTAAATTTTTTTATATTATCTGCAGATAATAATGATAATGGCCTAATGGGTGTCCACTTGACTTGCCCTAATATGACGTACAAAGCATTTTCCTTTTTTTTTTTTTTTGTAATAGGGTTGAGGAAAAAAAAAAAAGCTTTGAATCTTTGATAGGGGTGGCGGTGGAGGTGGCGGTGGCTTTATCTTTTGGTACGAGAATTGATGCATATTAGCCTAACTAAATCTTGAAATAGCAATTGTAAAATTACGGGAAAATAAGGAAAATTCCAGTAGATTAGTAGAGAGAGAGAGAGAGAGAGAGAGGCACATGGAGTTCTCAGCAACCACCGACAAGAGGGAGGGTCTACTTGCAGTCTTTTCTTTCTTTTGCCAACTTGATAAGTGTTTATTGCTATTAATAACCTCAACTGCACATGACATCAAGTTTCTTCCAATACCATTTGAAAAAATCACTTAAATTTTGGAAAATTTATAAAATAAAATTGTACCCCCGTTATCATATCTTTTAAATTATTACTAAAGAAGTATTATATTTAAAGATTAATAAAAAATTATTAAATTTATTTTATACTTAAAAACTTCAAAACAGCATTCAAAAAATATTTTTGCACAGAAAGATCAAATCTTTAATGTTTTTATAAATTTTACTTCGATTGGGATCCCAGGCTGAGCCCTTAAAAGGATCGATGCTGAAATCGCCTCCAAGTCACATTCACAAGCATTGACTGAATATATAATAATGTATACTAAGACATAGAACAGGCAACAAATAACCATTAAAAGTAAACCAAAAATTATCATTAAATATTGAAGGATTACAAGCGACAGACAATAAAAACACTTGTAATTAATCAGAGCTGCGGGCTACATACTTTCCTTACTGCAGCCGCTTCAGCCCCCAATTAAGATAACCATATTTCATTACTGGTTCTTTTAACACAATAAAATTTTAAAACAACCCACAAAAGTCCATAGTATAAAGAAAAAAGTTTTTTTTTACCACAGACGTACGCCACCTCGCATTCCCCTACCAAAAATCGCCGCCCCCCACCCCCCCCCCCAAATATCTAATTTTTCTTTACTTTTTCCCACGCGCCAACTTCAAATTTTCCCGAGAAAATTAAGGAAAATTGAAGGCGGGAAAAAACACTTGCAATAATTATATTATATTATATATATGTTTTTTTTTTTTTTAAATTAAAAAAAAAATTGAAATATTGGAAGGGTAAAAATCATATCAGACTCGGAAATTCTTTCCCGTGAAGGTCTGACCGAACTGCCAATTTGGTGGTGCGATGTTCCATGAAGTTGATGTGCGCCTATCACTGCCCGTGACTCTAAACGAAAGAGCCTGGCCCACAAGTACTGCATTTGATTGCCAATTTTGGCCCCAGTTCCTGCTCATGCTTAACCACCCTGTTTTTGTTCCCTTGATGTTCACCTTCACTATATCCCCTGCACCTGCCACGTTCGTGATTAGTACCAAATTGAAGTAACGGAAACCGTTTATCGTGAATCTGATCCCGCCTTGCTTCCTGCAAGGTATCCTGCAAAATAAATTTAAAAAATTAATCAATTATTTTTAAAACAAAAAAACTAATTAATTTAATTAAAAGTACCACACGTGTGTGACTTTGCCTTGTTTTTACTACCCTTTTTCCTGATTTTCCGGTGCCCTTGTACTATTATTTTGATTTTACTGTAATAATGGCAATGAGCTACTGTAATAGTTGTGAAAAAGTAAGGATATTTATGTCATTTTAGTTGTGCGTGCAGGAGAAGAATCCCTGTAAAGTGTCTAAAGAGCCAAAAAGTAACAGCGGATTTCGTTCGTTTTTTATGGGTAAAAGTGTCATTAGATGATTCTCCGCCAGCAATTAGTCATTATGCTTATTCTTTTGAGGATTCGTTTGTTTCCCGAGAAAAATATAGCAGGGAAAGTAAATGCAATGTTTGTTTTCTAGGAAAATAATAAAAATGACTCTCATCAATTATAAACTAACAAATATCAAAATAATGTGAATGTGTAAAAAAATCAAAACCCCAATTTCGAATTGTACCATTCAAGCACAATCAAGCAAAACAAAAACGACTAGAATCCAACAAACAAAAGGACGGGAATCTGACCCACAAAGTGTAGGAAAAAGCAATAAACGTCTAGAGATGATTTATATTTAGGGTACTCACCGGCGAAAAGTGACGGGGACTATTCCGGCACGGTACTCGGCGATCTTGAGGAACATGGGCATGGCGAGATCGAAGTGGGGGCGAGGTGGGTTGCACCAGCCACCATTGTCGCTGGGCAGAGCGTAGTTTGGAGGGCAAAAGTTAGTTGCGGTGATAAAGATGGAAGGGTTACCAGGATTGCACCATTTGGGATCGTTTGCGCATTTGATCTCAAAACAAGCACCACAACTCAGGCCATTGTTGAAGAGTGCTGTGCTTAGTGCTGCTGTGTTCACTCCATACCCTTGGCTGTACAGATTCCCATACCCACAAGCACCGCCTGCACATAAATTAATGGCACATTAGTTGTGTTTAATGGAAAAAGGGAAAGGGATTAGTTGTTATGGGCGAGGCATAAACAGAGAAATCAAGTCTGATTTTGACTTGACATGCAAATTAGAGAACCACTGGTCGGTTTTTGTATAATGGGTAGAAGTAAACAGAACACTGTAAGTTTATATAATGAGCAGAAGTGAACAGAGAACTATAATTCTTAACAGACGAAAACATAGAAACACACATGATTTTGCAATCATAATGGAAAAATGTAGACCACAAATCAAATGATTATGATTTACTTGTTCATCAATATGCGAGATTTAAAGCTGGTTTTTCATGAATAGAAAATAAAGCAGAGATTCTCATTTGAAAGGAGAAACAGAGAACAAAAACAGAGAGAAGGCATTAGATCAACAAAAGAAGAAAACCCACGTACCCATAGTTCCAGAGGCATCGCCACCACCATAAAAAGTAGCGTGAGCACTCTCCCACGGCCCGCCTGAGTAAACCCCTGGGATTCTTGCGTTGGCAACCACAAACAGCGATAGCAGAGAAACAATGCAGAGCATATCCAGATGAGCCATTGTGATTTGTGAATTAGAGAGAGAAGAGTACAGTTAATTTTGGGTGTGTGTGTGGGGATGGAAGCGAATGAGGAAAGCGGGAAGAAGGTGGGGGTATTTATGGAGAAGAGAGGTCTTGGGGCATTGGAGGAGAATCAAAAGAGAAAACAGAGGGTCTCAAAATTTTATTATATTAGAGTGTAATTAATGCTATTTGCTGTAGTTGTTTTCACCTCTCCCTCTCTCTCTCTCTCAATATCCATTTTCAGAAATTGTTACTTTTTAACTTTTTTTTTTTTTTTTTTTACTTTTTATCATCAGCTTTTATGAATTTATTTATTATATTTATTTATAATACTATAACTTTGTTTAAAGGGTGAAAAAAAAGAATCAACCATTGCATGTGGCCCCACACACATGGGCAAATCCATGTTAATTTTGTTTGGTGAGGCTCAGACCTAAGGCCAACTTGAATTCCAATTTGATAAAAAAAAAAAAAAAAAAAAGCATCTTGTAAATGAGATTTATTATTTTATTCCATAGATAGTGTTTATTATTATTATTATTATTTTTTAGCAATGTTTAAATATTTATTGAATTACAAAGACTTTGCCCTATTCATTTCTTAAGCATGTCATTAGGATTTGATAATAAGTTAATAATTGAAACGGTTAAAGATACATTTTAGCTTCAATCAAAATGCCGTTTTTAAGTATACATATCTTCTTTGTTTTTAATTATTATGAAATTCGAGATTATATAGATTTTCTCTTTTTTTTTAGAGTATGCCCACTTTTTTAAAATTATATATAATATTCCTGGTATTAGAAAAGGGAGATTTTTATATTAATGATGTCAAAATCCTAATATTCATAATTAATTAAATAGTATCACATAATTTAACAATAATGCATATCTAATTTGGGAAAAAAATCTCAGATTTAAATTATCTTTTCCAATGCTCATAAAAAAAGTTTTAATTGTTTTTTTTTTACTTGAATAATATTTATACATATCGTTAAACTAATATGTTAGCAACAATACGATCCGACCGGTCCTATAAGTTTGATTTAATTCCTACAATTTATTTTATTTTATTTTTTTTAAATTTTATTAAGTTCAAAACAGCGTCGTTTTGTAAATTTTCAATCCGACCGGTTTACTGGTTTTCTCGATTTTTTTGGGTTCGAATCGATTTTTTTCGGTTTAATAATTTTCTAATTTTTAGTAACTTAAAAACCAAATCAGCAGTCAGTTTCCGATTTAACCGGTCCGATCCAATTTTAACAACACTGAATAACAAAAGCTATCAAATATGCGGTATATATGTATTACCCAAACCCAATAGCGGTGTGTTTGCAAGTGCTATTGAATTTATCAGCAAAACTTTGATCCAATGATAAACATAGGAGTTAAGATTATCCATGTTAGCAGTTTCGACTCTCAAATTTATTTTTTTCTCATATTAGATTATAATATCAATGTTTTCAAATCCGGTCTGATTTTAAAATTGATGAAGGCAGAGGGTCACGGGTTAGAGGTTCAACCGGAATCAAACCGAAATTTTAAATAAATTAATATATTTATTATTTATATGTTAAAAAAATATAATATACATATAATTAAAATTAATAAACGTTATTAGAGCAAGTAATTAATATCACTTAAAAGAAATATGAATTTGAGACAATTACTTAGAAGAAATTATGATAAATTAACTCATTAAATGATCATTTTGATATCCAAATTCGGGTGAATTTCACTACTTGGTAATGAGAGGTTTATTCAGATTTATGTTCTTCTACATAAAAAATATGAATTTGAATATTCATGTATTCAAAATGGTGAATGATAATTTGAAACTCAAAATAAACTTTACACTAAGAAAAGTGAGTTATCTCACATTAAAAAAATGTAAAATTGGAATGATGTATATATTAAAAAACTTATCATTTCAAAGTTAAGAAATTAGTCAAGAAGACTTTCTCTCTCGCGCGCGTTGGGGAGTGCAAATCCACGGTATTGGGCTTAGATTCAACGTGTGAACGTGCGACATGCATACACGAATGTCGAATCGAAATAAGTTAGTTTGTACCAGCTTGGGTTTTGCAAATTTTTTATTTAGTCCAGTCATATATTTTTTTTAGCCCATTTTTTTTTATTTAATATCCAAACACAAAAAAAAAATTAAAAAAACCCGGAAAAAAAACTGGCCGGTCCGATCGGGTCACCGGTTACCTGGATAGGCCTCCGGGTTTTTTCCAATTTTGACCTAGCCTCAGACCCATGCCAGAACTGGATCGGCCTGGCCTCCGGTTCTCAATTTTCTTGGTCGGACCGACCGGGTCGAGCCGATTCTTACAACCTTGTGTAATATTGATAATTAATTTTGATATATATATATATATATATATATATATATATATATATATATATATATAAAGAAAAAAAAAAGGTGCTACCAAATTTAATTTATCAAATTTATGTAAACTTAATTATATATATTATATGAATTTATCTAATACTAATTTTTTTAAGTTAACTAGAAAATTTAAAGTTTAATGAGATTTAAAGTATTAATATATTGAAATCAAATGACTTGTAAGAAAAAAAAGAAAAATATTTTAAAAAATAAATTAATAGAAAGAGATAACATTAATTACAATTATAATAAAGAGTAAAGTTTGACTCTTTATATGTAAAAAGTCAAATCAATTTTTAAATTTATATTTTAAAAATAAAGAGATTATTGGAGTCGAATAAAAATACCAATTAAATCACACCTAATTAGCGTTGAATTATTTATTTTATTGGAGATGCTCTTAATCTAATATTTTACATTAAATGTCACCATGCTCTTGTTCTAGTGGTCATGTGTTATGACTAGTGATCGAGTCAAGAATTGAATTTAGGGGACCCTCGCCTTAGTTAACAATTACTGACTCATATAGCAGTAGAATTTAATAATTATGTAGATCAATTTTATTGATTATTTTGAATAACTGCAGAGAGCTTATATTATAAATATTTTTTTAGTTAGTTAATTGTAATTGCTATCTCTAGTGTGTGAGATAAGCATGATAACTAACGACACCACCTAGACATTTATGAACAACTTATAGCAGTAAATATTAAAAAATAAAAAATAGCTTAGGCCTTAAGTTCAATTCGAGGACCACTACTGTGTGAGACAAACATTATAACCAACCACACCATCTAAACATTTGTGTATTTTTGCTACATATTAAATTAAAAAAAATAAAAATTTGAGGGGGCTTAATGCCCTTTTGGCTCCAACATGACTCCGTACCTCGCTATGATGCCCATGAACGGAGTCCCACCTTTGGCAAATCTTGATAAAAAGTAAAAACCAAGTTTGTCTTCCTTTAACAAACTAACACTCTCTCCCGTACTAACTCACTAACTAATATTTCTTATATAAAAAAAAAATACATTAAATAAAATAACAATGTAGCTAATAAAAGCCAGTTGTAGCCACTTTGCTTATGTTTCAAGCAGTGCCTGGACGTGGTCCTCATCTTCTATTTAATTATTATTATTTTCTTTTCCTCATTTGATCTAAAAACTTACAAAATTATAAAATGCAGTATTAGCTAAAGACAGAAAAAGGAAACATGAAAATTGAAAAGTAAAGGGAATCCATAGCTATAAGCCTATTATCTTAATTAGTAAGGTTTTTTGCCCCCTCCGCGTAAATGAGAGCAATATGCATCGTTTGATTGTTTTTTCAATAAAAATTAATTTAATATTGGTTATTTTATTTTTTATTTTTTTTACAAGAAATAGTAGTTAAAGAAAAATGACAATTAAAAATTAGGACAAAGTAAATTTAGTATCCACCAAATATATGTCAAATGAGGGACTCGAACATCAAATTAATTAAAATAACTGATTTTTTATTAATTAATATATAAATTATAATATTTAATTATTAGTATTATATTATTTATAATAATAATTTTTTATTAATAATATATCCTTTTTTAATGATTTTTATCAATGCTTTGTAACTATCATTTTTTTTATTAATAATATGTAAATTATAAATTATAGTTTTTAAGTTACAGCCCAACGAAATATATTAGTTTGGTTAGATTTAGTTGTTTAATATATTCGGTTTGGTTTGATTAGTTTTTAAAGAGCATTAAATTTTTTGATTCAATTAACAAATACAAACTCTTAACATTCAGATTATCTCGCATTCTGTTTGAGAATAATGTTTATTTTTACCTTTTTTTTTTTTTTATGCATGATGGATTAAATAATATTTTATTATGATTGTGAAATTATATATTACAAAAAAATTTAATAGTTATTATCAATGTTTTCAAACCCGACCCAGTTTTAGAACCGGTGAAGACAGAGGGTCACGGATTAGAGGTCGAACCGGGGTCGAACCGAAATTTTAAATAAATTAATATATTTATTATTTATATGTTAAAAAAAATATAATATACATATAATTAAAATTAATAAAAATTATTAGAGTAAGTAATGAACATTATTTAAAAAAAATATGAATTTGAAATAATTACTTAGAATAAATTATGATAAATTAACTCATTAAATGGCCATTTTGAGATTCAAATTCGAGTAAGTTTCACTACTCGGTAGTAGGAAGTTTACTTGGATTTGTGTTTTTCTACATAAGAAATATGAATTTGAATATTCATATACTCAAAATGATAAATGGTAGAATGATAATTTGAAACTTAAAGTAAACTCTACACTAAGAAAAGTGAGGGATGAGTGAGTTATCTCACATTGAAAAAATATAAAGTTAGAATGATGTATATATTCAAAAGTTCATCCTTT
>CATKHJ010656101.1:0-13922 GCA_949750685.1 Vernicia montana | reverse complement strand
GAAGTAATGGCAAAGTAATGTTATTATATGTGAAATTCAAACTCCAACAATTAATGTTATACGTAAAAAATAATTTTTAAATAATGTATTTAAGTGATACAAATTAATTATGGGTCTCAATATTATAAGAAAACAAATCATTATTTTTTTCTCTTATTTTTTTTTGGTAGTTAGTCAAGATCAATTTTCTACACCATTTATATAATTATTAAATTTATCTTTTCAATTTGATAAAAAAATAAATCACAATAAAATAATCAAATTTCACGATATAAAATCAAATATTGATCAATTATTGAGATTATATAACTTTTTTTTTTAATAAAATTATTTAGACAAATTCTAATTAGTTAATGGAATGATGAAAATTTCAAATCCTAATTTATTATAGGAATATTACATTTGGCGAAAAATTATATCAATTTGACCTAGTAGTGTAGTCATAAAAATAGGCATAAGAAATGGCGAAGGTTGGAAATATTATTACCAAGAAGCAACCCTCGTGAAGAAGAAACATTATAGTTTAAGATACCTAAAAACATTAAAATTAAAATCCATAAAAAGCAAGAAAGATTACTAAATCAAACCAACTCCATTAATGGTTTCAAAGAAATTCCATGTTAGTTGAGCCGTTGAGGCAAAGAAATGTCTTACCCTTACCCTTTTAGTATTTTAAAAAAAAAAAAAAAATTTCTGTTTAATATTTAAATTTATTAAAGTTGATTCATATATTTGAATATTTATAATTTTTGAATTTTAAAATTTAATTTATAAATAATATTATCATGAAAAGTAAAAAAAAAATAGTGTATATATTGAAATCCAATTTTAAATTTTAATTTTTTTTGAGTAAAGGGATAAATTTTGCTTGTGTATTCTAGAACAAATATTTTTATTTTTTGCCAACTAAACAATGTTATAAACTAAAAAAATAAAAAAATAAAAAGGTTGGAGGATGGTGCATGTAGTCATATCAAAATTGCTTTGATTGTTACTCTTATTTTTTTATTTTTTTTTTTTTGGTTGGCCAAAGCTTTGATTGTTACTCTTTACTTGTTGAATTAAGGTAGGAATTTATTTTAGCTTTAATGTACCGTTGTTCAAGTTGCACCCACTTCCTTGCATTTATTGTATTTCTTTTCTAACAGTATAATTGCATTTCTTTAAAGATTACATGTAAAGCCACGATATCAAATTTCTAGCCATGTTTATTTTCTTTTTGTGCTTTGAAATTTTTTGAAGTAAGTATATATTTAGTTACAGAATATTATAAAATCATTTTTTTTTTTAAAATTTCTTTTAATTATTTAACTTAATTATAAAAAAGTAATTTATTGGTGAGTCAATAAATTTAAAATTTTTAGTAAAAATAAAATGAAATTATCTTTATTGATCTACAATAATTTTCTAATTTTTTTTATTAAAAAAAAGTGTGCTAACTACCAAATAAAAAAATACATAATTGTCTACAAAATAATTTCTTGTTCCTTGTTCCTTGTTTGGGAAAAGTCAAATTGGACAATATTATACCAAAAAAAAAAAAAAAAAAAAGGTTTTTAGAAAATGAATGGCAAAATGGAGATAATAGATCCAAAAAGCAAGGGCTAAATCAAAACTTGAATATAAAATCTTCCTTTTTAAACTCTTCTTATCTATCTAATTCAAGATTTAAATTTAATTTTCTATCAAAAAATTTTAAATTTTTAAATATCTAAAATAATCTTTCAAATATTTATATATATATATTTATAAATAAATATATAATATATATATATATTTTGCACCATGCACATCTCATCTCCTAAAAAGGCTGCTCTATCTTCTGACCATCACCACCCATCTTCTCCCTCCAAACCAAAAGGTCAAAAAAACCCACTTCCCTTCTCTCTCTCTCTCTCTCTCTCTCTCTCTGTCTCTTTCATGGATAACCCAATATCCTCACTTCTAAATCACTACTCTTCTTCTTCTAGCAAGCAAAACCCATCTTCTCTTTTGCCAAACCCAATCAAGAATTGAAAAAAATATAAAGGAAAAAAAAAAAAAACATGTTTAATGCCAATTTCTATAGTCATTTCTATATGGATATTCATAGTTTCAGTGAATAGATAGAGAGGTATAGAGGATTGTTGATTTGGGTTTCATTTATAGAGGATGATAGATCTAAAAGAAATGGGAAGCAAATGGAGGAAAGCTAAACTGGCTCTTGGCCTTAATATGTGTCTTTATGTTCCTCAAACTGTTGAGCAAGATTCTTCTCCCTCTCCTTCTAGATTCTCCGACGCCGTTTCCCTTTCTCCGGCTGCCGCTCTTTCCCGTGGCTCCACTCCTACCCCTTCCTCTTCTGGCCTCCGCTTGTCCAAATCCGGACCCAAATCCTCTAAGGTATATATACAATCATATGTTTATTGGGTATTAATGTTTCTTGAAATGTTAATTTTGGTTTAAAGTCTTAGTTCTTTTGCTTTGATTTTATGGTTAATTTGTTGAGATTTTTATTTTTTTTTAGATGGAAAATAAATCAAGGATTATTGGGTATATTTTTAATTTAATAATGATATGGTTTTGAGAATGTTTTGAATTTATTTGTTTTTATTTAGAAAATGGTACTACCTATTTACCACCTCACGATATACAATGTATTTGTTAAAAGATATCTCTATTTTTATTTTATATTACTTTGCTTTTGCTCGATAAGGAAAAAAAATAAATTTATTAATATTTATTTAATAATTATATAGCTCTATTTTTGCATTTATTTATTTTAGTGTATGAAAGAGGTAAATGATGATAAATATAATTATTTTTATGGAGTTTATATATAAAAAAAAAAATTAGAATAATTTCTTACATTGTAATTTGTCGTTTTTTTTTTTTTTTTTTTTTTTTTGCCAAGTCATTGTAATTTGTCGGTTGTTGAGATGGTAAGGTTGCTGTTAATATTAACGTGGTTTATTTGTCTTATTTTTTTTTTTTTTACCTTCTGGAGTCTTAAATAAAGCTTTTCTTTTTTCCTGAGTAACAATGCACTTTGACTGTGATCTCATCAAAGAGCTAACTCAATGTGAAATAGGTCTATCAATGGATTAAGAAAGATTGAAATTTTACTGAAAAGTTAATATGGGTTTCTATCAAAGCTTGATTTTTTTTTTTCTGGGAAGGTAATCTTAATTAATCATTGAATAAATATGTGATTTATTACATAGAAAAGGGTTATTTTTGTATGATTAAATAATTTGTTACTGTTAATGTCAGTTCCTATCAATGCCTAGTGCCCAACTTTTTTTGTTTTTAGCACTATATCTCAATTCTCACTATAGTTTCAATGTACTTATCAGAGTGGGGTATGGTGGGTGTGGGAGTGATTCCTGAATATTTGTGAAGATGGGGTATTTGTTGTCATGTTGTTTTCAACTCTCTCCATGAGATTGAGGTCCCTTTGTGGGGAGAGTTAAAGTGGACTAGTCCCTTTAAGGACCATTTTTCGCTTTGGCTTATTAGAAAAGTATTAGTGTATTACACTACCACTCTGTAGTGTTGTTGCTGTGCCCCTCTTCCTTTCCCTTGATGGGAAAAGTGATTGTGTGGTCAGCACTAATTTGCTATTCCACACACCCCTACACCCATATAAATCTCTCTCTCTCTCCCTCTCTCTGCTTTTGATGATAATTTTATAAAAACCTGTGGACCGTTGATTGGGATCTTTCTTGCAATAAACTTCAAGAAAGAAAAAGTTGGGGATTAAAGAACTGAAAAATAAAAATAGAGACAAAATTCTGGAGCGAACCCATTATTTTCCCTTCTTTTGATGAGCTTTTATGTATATGTATATTTTATATTTGTTTTTGGATTATTACCTTGAAAGTTTCAAGTAATTTGTTTAAGAGCTACTTAATTATTATTTTCTTTTGAAAAGTCTTCTCCTTGATTGTTGATAATTTGCCATTATTCTTTTGTAATTCTTTGACTGGCTAAAATTTAAAAAACTAAATTCTGAAGCAACCCATTATATTCCCTTCTTTTGATGATTTTTATTTTTATTTTTTTGGTCTCATGTAGCATATCATTATTAAGGGATCTTTGATTATTCTCTTTGATCTTTGATTATTCTCTCTGATCTTTATCTTTGATTATTCTATACTATTGAAAAGTCTCCTCTGATTGTTAACAACTTGGCATTATGTACTTTGCAAAGCTTTGACTGCCTAATATTGACTTTTTTGCTTGTTGATTAGCTGGTTTTGTGGTATGTGTTGTGTTATAGTTTTGGAAAATTAACTATCTTTACAAAAAGCTTTTGAAATAGTGATATACTGTTCTATTTCTTCTTTTCATGCATAAATCTAAATAATGAGCTGCAGACTGAGAGTTCAACATTAGACACCATATTGACATTTGAAATTTACACATCAGAAAGGTCTAATATAATTTAAAGGTGTTTATTTTATTGCCAAATTAAACTGGTTTAATATGGATCCGAGTCCAAATATCCAGTTCAAATTTCAATGTTCCAAATTCATAGAAGTTGGTGCTATCTAAAATTAATTGTATCTTGGATAAAGAAATTAGATTAAAAAAAAAAATAGAGACGAAAGTGCTTAATGAAAGATAGAAGCTGATATAATTGAACCCTTGCCCTTGCTTTATGATGTCAGTTGAATGTTTTCTGGAAAACACGTTAGCTACAGTTCCTTTGGAACCTGAGTGCTCCTCAAGAGGTCTGGATTTTCAAGCTAACTTAGCTGGGATAATCTGACCAAATATAAATTATTGATGCTCTATCTTTCTTATGAGTTATGACTATTGAGACTTATAATTTTTGTGGTATCCCTTCAGTCTAATTTGATGCCTCAGATCAAGTGGTTCCTCGCCCTCTTATAATTTAATAGAAAATATAATTCATTTTCAACTTTTTTTAAACCTTGAGGAATTCACTAATGCAGTCCTGTGGTGGCACGAATACTATCCAAACATCCAGATCAGTTTCATTAAATAGGGTAGTCAAAGGCCTCTCGAGGTACCTTCAAGTGCAAATAAGCTCATTGTAATTGAAATCAATTCCTTTTTGAACTTTTGAATTTGTGCATTTATAGTAAGTATACTGAGAGAAGTGTTGTCATATTTCATGTTCTTGGTGTTGCTCAATCTTTTTTATAGAGTTTCATGTAAATCAATATCACAACTTGTTCCTTCTAGCCTATGATAGTTCTCTTAGGCACTTATTTTCTTATAGCTTATATTTTGACTAGGAGCATTTAGGATTAAATGTTTCAAAGAGGAAATGTATCTCATGTGAGCTGTGAGAATTCACATAAAAATCTCTCTCAAGGGTCTGGAATACATAACATGTCTCTAGTAGTTGAAGGGATTGCTCTTTTTACTCGAATATAATGTCTACCTTTGTCTTGATATTTATAACTGCGGGTGGTTTATATGTTGTTTATATGAAATGCAAGTGGGATCTTCCATTCTCACCATCTTGACCTTTTTAAACTGCAGAGTACTTGTGCAATATGCCTGAACACCATGAAACCAGGACAAGGCCATGCCATTTTCACTGCAGAGTGTTCACACTCCTTCCACTTCCATTGCATTACGTCTAATGTAAAGCATGGGAACCAGATATGCCCAGTTTGCCGAGCAAAGTGGAAAGAAGTCCCCTTTCAAAACCCTGCTTCTGATATATCCCATGGAAGGTCAAGAATCAATACAGTTGGTTGGCCGCGAGATGATGCCTGGATGACTGTTCTAAGACGTTTACCTCCTGCTCGTTTAGATTCAAACCGGCATATCTCATCACTTTATCATATCCCAGAACCTCCTATCTTTGAAGATGATGAAGCCTTAGATCAGCAGCATGAGGCTGCTCAGAGAAACATGCCTATTGAAGATGATGCTGCTGATACCAATTCCATGGGAACAATAGAGGTCAAAACACATCCAGAAGTTTCAGCTGTTTCGAGATCAGCCTCTCATGATAATTTCACTGTACTAATACATCTTGAAGCTCCTGTTAGAAGTGGAAGGCATAATTGCAGCAGCGATCATACTGAATTGCCACAAATGGCTCAAAATTCTCGTGCTCCAGTTGACCTGGTTACAGTACTTGATGTTAGTGGCAGCATGGCGGGTACAAAGCTTGCTTTGTTGAAACGAGCTATGGGATTCGTGATACAAAATCTTGGCCCCTCTGACCGACTTTCTGTCATTGCCTTCTCATCCACAGCCCGTCGCCTTTTTCCTCTTCGTCGCATGACTGAGGCTGGAAAACAAGAGGCATTACAGGCTGTTAATACTCTGATGTCTAATGGTGGGACAAACATTGCAGAAGGCCTTAGGAAAGGTGCCAAGGTGATAGTAGATCGAAAGTGGAAGAATCCAGTTGCCAGTATCATTTTATTATCTGATGGGCAGGATACGTATACTGTCACTAGTCCTAGCGGGACACATTCTAGAACAGATTACAAGTCACTTCTGCCAGTATCAATCCATCGGAATGGTGGCACAGGCTTCCAGATACCTGTGCATTCATTTGGGTTTGGTGCAGACCATGATGCTGCCTCAATGCATTCAATTTCTGAGATGTCTGGGGGCACATTTTCATTCATAGAAGCCGAGGGTGTGATTCAAGATGCATTTGCACAGTGCATTGGAGGACTTCTGAGTGTGGTAGTGCAGGACCTACAGGTCAAAGTCGAGTGTGTGCACCCCAGTTTGAAAATTGGTTCTATAAAGGCTGGTAGTTACCGAACCAGCATCACTGGCAACGCAAGAATGGGTTCTGTTGATGTTGGAGACCTGTATGCTGAAGAAGAAAGGGATTTTTTGGTGACAATCAATATTCCAGTTGATAGGTCCAGTGATCAGATGTCTTTGCTGAAGGTTGGATGTGTGTACAGAGATCTGATTACAAAAGATATGGTGACTTTGGAGGGAGCTAGTCAAGTAAAGATCCAGAGGCCTCAAATAACTGGAGCACAAGTGGTGTCAATTGAAGTGGATAGGCAACGAAATAGGATTCATGCAGCAGAGGCAATGTCAGAGGCTAGAGTTGCTGCTGAAAATGGCGATCTAGCTCGTGCAGTCTCCGTTTTGGAGAGCTGTTATAAGTCATTATCAGAAACTACATCTGCACAGGCAGGTGAGAGATTGTGTGTTGCACTGTGTGCTGAGTTAAAGGAGATGCAAGAAAGGATGGCAAACCGTCAAGTATACGAGGCATCTGGAAGGGCTTATGTTCTATCAGGTTTGAGTTCACACTCATGGCAGAGAGCAACTGCACGAGGTGATTCTACTGAGAGTACAAGCCTTGTGCAATCTTACCAAACCCCATCCATGGTCAATATGGTAAGCCGGTCTCAGACTATGTTATTAGGAAACCCATCATCTCATCGGAAACTCCGACAAGCTCTGTCATTCCCAGCTGCTAGACCACAACCAAGGTAACTGGCAGCAGTATCTTTAAAAGTTCTCCTCACCCTGCATTCATCTATTCTATATCCAAGAGCCTTTTTGTCTACTTAATTTTTTTTTTTTTTTTTTGTTTGGGAATTGGGTAGATTGGAAAGAGGGAGTTGGTTTCTTAAAATTGTGGGTATATTTCCTTGTTTTGTTAATATAAATGAATAAGAAATTGGGGGATAGCTGAGATGAATTTAAGAGGAAAAATGGTGAAAGGTAAACGTGGGGGTTAGGTTTTTACGTCTCATTATGGGGTGTGTAAATAAGGAAAATTGGTGTTTTTTCTTTACTGGGGGGTATAGCCATGTAACTGTGGGGATACTTGGGGTGAATTTTTCTCTTTATATATGATATGATATATCTGCTCTTGATTCTTTTCAATAGCTTAAAACAATTGTCATTTCATGGTTAAAAATTTGTTGTCTAAGCAGTTGAAAGAAATTCAATATATAACATTATTGACACCAATTTTCTCATTGGATGCCTATTCAGAAAGTTTGTGCAGATGTACCAGAGTTTATTTGACATTGAGATTGAAATTGTTTTTTTTTTTAAGAAAAATCATTTTAATTGTAGTTGAAAAAAAAAATAATAGTTGCAGAGTATTTGTTTTAACTATTTTGAAATTTTTAAGATTAAAAACTTAATCAAATGTACATATTAATATAAATCAATAATAAATGGAGCTAAATTAATCATCCATGAATTTCATCTTACTCAAATGCTCAAGTTCACATTCAAAACATATATATAAACTTTGTAAGAATCCTAAAAAACTCGGTTTCATACATATCAAAACAAAGAGAAACAGAGTAATGGAAAATGGAGCCACTCATAAAAACCATAAGGCATCCATTTGTTCCATTAAAAAAAAAAAAAAAAAAGTTCCCTAAGTGACTTAAAAGAAAAGGGTCGGTCTCTCAAACTTAAAGGACTCCTACCCTAAACAAGAGACTAAACAAAAAGAGAGTCTCCATCTACAAAAATTAAAATAAAAACCTAAACCCACTTAGGATAGGCATAAGTTCCATAGCCATAATATGGGGGTGCCTGTGGCTGTGGATAGTAATGAGCCATCGCATAGCCTGGTGGGTGTGGGTGATATTGGTAGCCATTTCCATAAGGATTCATTATGTTTTGGTTTCCTGTCTGAACCCAACACAGCTCTGCATATTTTTCTGCTTTTGCAATTTTCCTCAGAAGTTTGTTTGGATTTACTCTGCCTGTAATATATGCCATTCCTTCTTCAGCATCAATACTGTAACTAACTCCTAAATACAATAATGAAAAAATAATAATAATAATAAATCAGTACAATTACTCTATTAGTGCATGTACTTAACATTAATCAATTAATCAATTTATTTTTTTTAGCATAACTTGTAGTAATAAAATAAAATAATAACACCCATATGAATTGCAAGTAATAAACCTAATAAGTTATGTTAATACCCCAATGATAATTGAGTGTCTATCTCATAATATAAGAAGCAAATGACTAATAAATCTCTTCTCTTTCAAAGCTACTCTTCTCTTCAACCATTGCACTAATAGAGTATCTAACTCATAAAATAATAAATTAATTATCTAAACCCTAATAATCCTTTTCCATTCAATAATTCGAAGGTTCGGACTGAACAATACAATGATTAACACATCTAAGAGTTACTTTTTAATAAAAAAAATTCAATATTTCGATAAAAAAAAAATCAATGACATAGCCATTATACCCTTAATTTTCCTCAATACTTTGTTGATTGTCCTGTACCATCCTGGGGACTGGGTATCGACTTTCAAATGACATGTCTGTGAAATCAGGATTAACATATATTAAATAAAAAAAAATTCAGGAACGATAAAAAAAAAAAAAAAAAAAAGACAAATCTGAGTAAAGTCTAACCATGTCTGTGTGGAACTCTTCTGATGAAGAAAACATTTTTGCTTTGTGTAATTTAAATAAGATTTAGTAGGTTAAGACAAAAGTAAGAAGAAGAGAGATCTGGGTTTAAGTTTTTGGTTCAAGGAGGGGACATAAGTGTAGGGTTTTTATAGAGTTTTGATTTTGGATAATTTTGAAATGGAAATGAAATATTAGTAGGGATCACAATTAAATTAATAAGACTCAAACATGGAAACGTTTAAACCATTAATCAAGATATAATCAAGATAAAACATGATCTTAGATGCTAAAATAACTCAAAAAAAATATATATATATTTTTAAAAAAAATAAATGATAAAAGCTTTCAAATATATTTCTCATTAATTACTTTTATTTTATTTTTCCATGTTTGATACACTTAGTGTATAAGAACATATGATCATTTACTTTTCCATCATGAATAATAGAAATATTTACTAATAAGTTTTTTATAGTGATACTAATTAATTGTTTTCCTTAAAAAAAATATTGTTTTTAGGGTCTTAAGTTCGTAAATTTGAATTATAATATGATCCATTTAATTTTAATAATAATAATAATAATAAGGAATAATAGAAGTGTTTCACAAATCACAACTAGGGCTGAGCACGATTCGGCTTGGTTCAAATCGATATTGGGTTAAGAATTAATATCATACCAAATTAAAATTTTTGGTACAGTTTGATATGATTTTCGCTCTAAATCCAAAATTTCTTACAGTATAGTACTAAAACAATTTGGTACTTCTATAATACAGTACTAAAATAATTCGGTATTTCAGTTCAGTCTGATATTCTCGATTACTATGCTCATCCCTAGACCTAAGATTTAGATTTTAATGAGTTTTATTATATATATATATATATATATATATATATATAATGTTAAAATTTGATTTGGTACCAATACTTTTGGATCGATTCAACACAGTTCAGTTCGATACAGTTTTCGGTTCGAATATGAGCTAAAAACCAGTACCGTATCAAATTAAAATTTTTGATACGGTCCTCGCCTAAATCCTAAATTTCTTACAGTACAGTACTAAAACAATTCGGCATTTCAATTCAATCTGATATTCCCGAATACCGTGCTTAGCCTTAGTCACAACCATGGTATAACACCAAAATTATTAAAGGATTAAGTTTTGTAAAAAGAAAAACAGTGGAAAATCCTAAACTCATTGTTCAATTTGTTTACCGTGAAAGAAATTGAAAATCACAAATTAGTCTCACTTACATATAAAAAATAGAAGAAGAAAAATAAAAAAATAAAAAAATAGTTTTTTTTAGGATTAAGAGATTTAGGATTTTTTTTAGGGAAAGATTTTGGACATTCCTTGATCATATAATTATTATTATTATTATTATTTTATGGTAAATTTGATTGAACTTGAAATCTCACTGTCCCGAAAATTAATACAATCCCAGTTAATAGATTATAATTAATTATAAGTTCAAACAGATTTAAGGAAAAGTGATATATGTTTAGGACAGACATTGATTCTTATAGATCATAACCATGAAATATAGAAGGATGTATCTGAAATTTCTTTCCTTAATATATTAAACTAGGTTTAGATTGTAAATATAAATATAATTATATACACACGCACGAGATATGGTTGTCTTCAAAATATTCCACAATTTTATGCATTGAAAATAAATCTTTCTTAATAGGTAAAGAAATCAAGATTAAGACACTATGAATCAATAAGTATTACTCCCTCCGTTTCACAATAACTGTCGTTTTAGGAGGATGCACACATATATTAAATACTTTTAATTTTAATTAATATGGACGAATATACTTTTATTTTCTCTCACCGAATAAGAAAAACATATGAAATATTGGAATTGAGATAAGAGTAAAGTTGGAAAAAAGCTAATAAATGCTGCATTGAATTCCTAAAACGACAATTATATTGAAACGAGATCACTTTTCTAAAAAGACAGTTATTGAAAACCGGAGGGAGTATTAAATTTTGGGTAGTGTTATCACCAGAACAGTTTTTGTTAAAATCAAAGCAACGGAGATTTAAAACTAATGAATTGACTTAATTGCCCCTTAATTGAAATGAAACTTGTTTTCACTCCCTCAATCAAGCAACTATTGTCAAATAAAACCAGTTAAAGAAATTAAATCTGAATTTTTATACTCATAAAAATTTCATATTAGAGTTTAATTGATCCTGAGATCTTCACTTGTAAACTAAAAAAAAAATAATAATAATTTGTATATGCATGGCCTGAAAACTACTACTTAATTAGAGTTCATAGAAAGAGACGAGAGATGGCAATTTGAAGAATCAAACTTCAACTGTATCATTTTTTTTTTTTTAAAATTGATTTGGAGTAAAAAAGGAAGATAAAAGAAAAGAAAGATAATAAATAAAGTTATAATTTCCTTTTTAATAAAACAAGTGTAATTTAGTGAATTTTATTTTTTAAAATATTTATTGCTCTGATCTTAACAAAAATCACTCTGACGATAATGCTACCCTAAATTTTATTATTTTGATCATTTACGTTTGGTAGACCGTAATACAATGTAATTAAATATATTTGTAATATAATATTTACACTAAAAATATGTTCGTTAATAGACTAGACGGATTAAAATATTATGGTTCGTTTGGATGACAATGATTTGAATTTTGTATTTGGATTTGGGTTAAATTTCTTGTTTGGGTTATTAATATTGAGTGGATTTGAATTTGATTCAAATACCTAATAAAATTTATCAAGTTTAAAAACTTAATATTTCAAATTTTCTTTTTTATCTAGTTATTTCAAATCTATTATCTCTATCTTTAACTTAAAATCTCTATTTTTTTTTTTTTCAAATTTCAAATTTTTTACACTCCCCAAATAAGAGATTTATATATTTATATATTTCAAATTTTAGATTTAAAATATAATATTTGAAATCTAAATTTTAAATCCAAATACATACATCCAAACGCAACATTATAGTATATATCAAAGAGTAGTTATATCGTTTTTAAAAACTCACTCATTAAAGAAAAATATTTTTCTTTAATTGTGATAGTTTGAATTTTGAATTTATATTTTGTATTTTTAAATTTGGTATTGTTTTAAGCCGGTTTATCTCTTTAATTGCGGTAAATAAATTATAGTTATTTCGAGTTTGAGTCATTTCATGTAACACTTTTTTTTAGGCCACTTAAGAAAAAGATTTCAAGTCAATTTTGTAAATTGCCTTTTTTTTTTTTTTTTTTTTTTTTGCCAAGTCAATTTTGTAAATTGCGAATGAGGTCAAATTGATTTTATTTTTTTTATTAAATTTTCAGAAAGAAAACTTCGAAATTTTTTAAATTTTTTTAAATTTGTTAATTTATTTTCAATAAAAATAACTGCACTTTGAGCTAGATGACGTAGCTCTTTTCTCACTGCAAGTTTACGAATCGATTGTCGCTAGTAATTTTAAAAAATAAAGATATTGAATCTATAAAGAGGGATTTGAGTATCAATATATTAAAATTTTTTAATATTTAATCAATGAAAATGATGATTTGTTGAATTGATTGTTTATATTTGTGAGGTCTCGCCCAAACGCCCCTCCCCTCGTTCGTGGGGGAAAATGCCTTAAGGAAAGGCGTGAGCGATTTTTAAGGGAGGTTAAGGAACGGGTTTCGGTGCTCACGATTGGAAGCGGTTTTCGCCTCGGAAAATTGATTTGATTTTGAAAAGGATTCGGGAGTCGCCACCCTAATTTATTTTAAATGGAAAAATTAAGGAAAAAACCCAATTTGACTCCAATTTTATTAATCTTTTGATTAATTTACCCAATAATAAAATCACTAATCTTCGAACCAAGTTTGGGCTCGGAGACTAGATTTTTGGTTTTGAATAATCTCGATTTGACATTTAAAATTGATTTGACTTTTTGAAAAAGAATTTCATGGATGACGGATATTGATGATAATTTATAATGCATGAGCATGGTATAATTATGAGACAGATGAAAAAATAAAGAACAAGTATTTAAAGTGCGGGTATTCAAACATCCACAAGTAAAGGAGAGTATTTCCTCTAACCCTTATGGGTATTAGGGAAATCACAAAATCGCTCATTTACTCCAAAAATAATTAACTAATTACATTAATTAACAATTTACATGGAAAAGCATAAATTTGACATTTACATGAAAAACAAAAGGGGGAGGGGATTGGTTGGGATTTGGATTTGAAACTCGGATTTAGGTTCCAAGTTTGCCTACGTACCCCATTGAATAGGGATCAAAACTCGCGTAATTCGTTCCACTATGAGGTGGAAAGAGGGTTTAAAAATCGGTTAGATTCGATTGGTTTGATTGAGGGTAAGAGATTATACCTTCCTTTTGATTGATGGAGGGTGAGTGATTTTACTAGAGCGGAGTTCCGTTTCGGAGAATGAAAATGATTTTGAAAAGGGATTTGATTACTCAAAATTTAATTAATTAAAAAGATTAATTAATTAAAAGGATTAATTAACCACTTGAGTGAAAAATTAATTTAAAGAAAAGAATTAATTAATTAATTAAAA
>CATKHJ010656079.1:0-11125 GCA_949750685.1 Vernicia montana | reverse complement strand
TTGACTGAAAAGACTATTGTCTTCTTTATCGTGCTCTGGGGGGGGGGGGGGCGGGGGGGGGGGGGGGGGGGTGTGTGTCAAAAATCAAGCGTTCACAATCACACTCACCACATGCACCCCCTTTTTGGGGGCGCTTTTACCTGACTGAAAGGTCATTTTTTGAAGCCCCATATTATCAACTTGAGGTATGGGGAAAAATGAGTCTAGGTCACTTGCTGACATGTACCTTTAAGTTATTAGATGTTATTGTCAAAGGTATATGTTGTGGCTGGTTTTCTGACCCACGGGTGGATGTGACTCTGTCTTTCCAACTTAAAGTTGGGGGAAGAAGAATTGGGCCAAGGCCCAAACGGAGAACTTGAGTCATCACCTAATTTTTAAAAATTTGAAAAAAAAATGTGACTTGGATTCTTTGCTTATTACCAAACCACCTTAGTCCAGAGATTCTGGATAAGGAAGTTGGGTACAGGCTTAGTAAGGTGTTAGGCACCCAAGCCTGCCCAACTATGAGGCTGATTTCCACTTACTAGTTTTGTTTAATTCTAAAGGGGTTGAGTTTTATTTAGGCTTTTTATATGACATTTATATACAAGTTATTTACATTTCAAATTCAATTTAATCAATTAGTTAACTCATTAAAGGAAATAAAAACAAATCCAAAATCATTGACCTAAATAATGTCAATCTACCAATTTCATGCAAAGTTAACAAAAATTGAAATTTACAAAATTAAATTAAATCTAATCAAATCAATTACTTAACTGACTTTATTAAAGGAAACAAAATCAAATCAAAATTTAACCTAATTACTAATCAATTTCATGCAAAATTTATCAGAAGGATAAACTTACCAAGTTGATCCTAATCTAAACAAATTGATTTACCCATTAATTGAATTAATTAAATTAAGTAAATCAAACAAATAAGAACAAAAGAAACTAAATTAATAGCGATGCTTAACCTACTATTTTCATGTTAATTAATCAAAAATTAAATTTACCAACTTGTTCTAATTAATTCATTTTTAAACCTAAGTTCTAATGTAATTACTAAAGGGGAGGGGGAATCGATTTCATTATCATTCTTGTTACAAGTTACAAATAATTATAGAAAAAAAAAGACTACTGGAATAATTAATAATTAAAAACAGAAGGAAAAACTGAAAAGAAAATGACACAAAAAAGCTCCTGCTTGCATGGGGCGCATGGGGGAGGGTGCGCTCCATCAAGCCTTGGCATGTGCCCCTGTTATTCTAGGAAGACCTCTGTCCTCCTATTCTGTATTCCTCCACTTTTGGATCTCTACTCCGTTTCTGTGGAGGTTTGAATCACATCTGAAGCTCACAAAACTCAAGCAAAACTATAAGAAATCATTTAAATAAAAGATAAAGCGAAAATTGAAATACGAATATTCAACTTTAATGAATCAAGAACTAGTCTTGATTATTGAGAATTAAGAAATTAACTAAAACACATGTAAACAAACGATTAAGTTACAATATATAAATGAACATGTAAAAATAACTAGAATAGATAATAAAAAAAAAAGTATTTTCTGAAACCTATCCATTGGCATTCTAGATCATGGGATGATCTAGAAGCATCGGGAATCACTAGTTTTTAGACTTTAGCCCTCTGTGACTTGTTACTGTTTCTCTTTACCTTTTCTACTCAAGATCAAAATCACAAGCTCTTTGGTTCTTAGGTTTTGTGAGCTTTCTCTCTATTCCCTCTTTCTAATTTTTTTGTACTAATCTCTTTTTTGTTTTTCTCTCTAGAATTTCACTCCTTACTCTCTTAGAAAACCCAAGAAGAAAAATGCCCACCCCTTTGAAGGGAATCTTTAGCCACTATTTATAGGCTAAAGCTCCCTTTCAATTTAGGAAGGAAAATCATTTCCTTTTTAAGAAGATCTTTTTATTTTGGAAATAAATTTATTTTTATTTAAGAAACAAATCCATTTTATTTAGGGAATAATCCCCCTGAATCTTCTTTTGCCAACAAGGGTTTTGGACAAATTATCTCTTCTTTGTTTTTCTCTCTAGAATTTCACTCCTCACTCTCTTAGAAAACTCAACCAGAAAAATGCCCACCCCTTTTGAAGGGAAGCTTTAGCCACTATTTATAGGCTGAAGCTCCCTTTCAATTTAGGAAGGAAAATCAATTCCTTTTTAAGAAGATCTTTTTATTTTGGAAATAAATTTATTTTTATTTAGGAAACAAATCCATTTTATTTAGGGAATAATCCCCCCTAATTTTCTTTTACCAAAAAGGGTTTTAGACAAAATAAGAATGAAATCAAATAGAAAATCGAATAAAAAAAAAGGAAAGCCAAGTTATGGAATTTGAACCCATGGGGCTGCACCCCATGCATAGGGCACATGCCCTGGTGTGCACCCCATACATAGTACTCAGGATTTCTAGAGGAACAACCCCAGCATGAGTGTGTGCCCCATCATAGGCATGCGCTTCTTCCTAGGATAAAATTCTGTAATGCTCGAGTTTTCTTGTTTGTTGCTTTCTAGTTTAGTCTTCAATTCCCAAAAACCTTAGAACCTCGACTTGAGAACTCATCTCTTACCTTCCTCATCGGGCTCCAGGGGTCAAAAATTAAGCATTCACAGTATATCAAAGGCATTACACAATCGTTTGCACCAATGATTCCCATTAGGAGGTTTGTTTGAGTTGCCCTCAGTAAGAGCTATGCAATGACCATTAGAAACTTCCCCTAGGATTTTATGTACACTAAAAATATTTTATTTTCCTTTAAATGGAATGAATCATAATTCTCTTTGGTGAAATCTAAGATTTTTATAGAGCCAAAGAGAATTAGGGTTCATATTGTTTAAATAGTGTATATGTATGCCATTTATCGAATTGTGAGAGTTATACATGGACATTTCTTTCCCCCGTTGATTGAAATGATCAAAGCCAAACACCTAAAAAAAAGAGATTCAACTAACGCGTGTGGGAGGAATAAGGTTGGAAGGATGAATATTGAATGCACATGTGTTTATTACACCCAATCATACATCATGCATAGTATTAGGCCATTCATCATAACTAATCTCTTGAGTTTGCAGCCATTTAGGAACCATCTCCAAGATGTCTACCTTTGAAACTAAGCTTAATGCATCTTTGGAAAGGGATGAATCCAGTAGAAGGATATTGAGGTCCGAAATAAACCTTTTGAGGGAAGATGTCAATGCCATAATTAGGAAGATAGTGAGATATGATATGGACCACATGATAGATGAAATCAAAGCTGAAATTAGGTACACCATCTTGGAAAGCTTGGGGGCATCACCTATGCATTTGGACAAGCCCAATACCAAAAGACATAAAGGCCAATCTAGCCCAAAGGACGTTGAAGATGGGACTAGAAAGTAACCAAGGAATTTCACTTAGAGAAATTTATATCCAAGGTCCTTGAAGAGTTAGAAGAAGAAGGCTTGTTGCAACCTACATTTCCTAGGCCCATGTTCAATCCATTGCCAAAAAGGTTCAATTCTAATGCTTATTGCAATTTCCACCAAACTACTAGGCATCATACAAATGATTGTACTTAGTTAAGGCACGAGATCCAAGACCTTATTGATGAAGGGATATTCCACCTTAACCAAGAAGCCTAAAGCATGAAGAACTTTGACGAATAAAGAAGAAGTCTCGACTAATTTATTAGCTTGCACTTGTTAGGGTTAAAAAGCACTATTTATGTAATATTATTGAATATGTAAAACTTTTTACCCTTTCAAGTAATGAAACAAAGTAGCTACATTTGCTTATACATTGTTTTGACACTTGAGGTATGTTGTGAGATAAAAAATAAAAAAGAAAACAAAAAGAAAACCCTGTTAGGATTTAACAATCATAGGCAAAAGTTAAGGGTAATGAGAGAAAAATATTTAGCTAAAAAACCTTAAAAGGCTAGCTAATTACAAGTGTCCAAAGCAAGCTACTAAGGTCCAAGCACTTATGGAAGTTCATCTTCAATCTTTATCCAAGGATATACTTTGGGCTAAATAATTCAAAGAATGATAAGTGGAGGTGGTTGCATTAGAATTTTGCATTACTACATTGCATACATATATGATATACATCCATACATATATGATATACATGCATCATATATTAACTTGTTTATTTTGTTAGTCATCTTAGTTCCCACTTAAGTTTAGCAATTAAAGCAATGATAAACCCACAAAATTCTAGACCGGATGATAACCTAAAGAACTAAGAAGCAATGACCGAGAAATTCTTCACTACTCAACTTCTAGGCTTGATTCGAGAACTAGTCCAACAAGTATTGAATGAGTATTCACAAGGGATTGGAACTTCCAAAACTATTACACCTATTGTTAAGGTTGATAAAGGTAAAAAAGTTGTTGTACATCTTAATGATGAGCCAAATGATTTTCTCGATATGGAGGAGTATTTGGCTAACAAGAAAAAAAAGGAAGATGAGAAGATGCAAGCCATGACAAGTTAAATGAGTCACATTGAGAAGCTGGTCAAAGGCAAAGGCATGGAAGATATAATGGACTTCGATGACTTTGCTCTTACTGGGAAAGATGCATTGCCTCCCAAGTTCAAGATGCTCATCTTATCAAGTTTGATGGGACTGGAGATCCAAAGGTCAACCTAAACCAATACATCACCATCACGAGCATTACGAGGTTAACCAAGACCTAAAGTGTTAGGTTGTTTATCATATCACTTACTAGAGAAGCAACTAAATGGTATTACAAGCTGAACAAAACATTAAGGATGAATTGGGAATACCTTTCCAAGAAGTTTGTGGAAGAATATGCATACAACACTTTGCTAAGTGTTACTCTTTGTGATTTGCACACTAAGAGGCAAAAACAAGATGAATCCTTTTTGGAATTCTTAATGAGATAGAGGGAGAAAGCTGCTAAGGTATCAAATAGACCATTTGAAAATGAGCAAGTTTGAATGATGATCAAAGGGACTTTACCTTTGTTGTACGAAAGATTGTCACAAACCCCCCTTAAAAACCTTTAAGGATCTGTATGAAATGGGCTTACAAGTTGAAGAGTATGACTATGAGCAAAGTTGAGACAATTCATTTTGGGAAGAGACAGACTTGTCCGATAATGAAGAAAAAGAATTTGAGCCTCATCCATTCAAAGTCTGCCAAAGTACCTTGGAAAGTGAATTCTTTCCTCCAGATAGACCCCTATCTAGCATCTTCAAGAAGTTGATGGATAATGGGTTGTTGCAACCAATGGACCTTAAGCCATTGCCAAATTCTTTGCTTAGGAACTTCAAGGTTAATCTCTATTGCACCTATCATCAGAGGGCTGATCATGACACTGATCAATGTGTTACTATGCAACATAGAGCCTTGATTGATGATGGAGTCATGGATGTTTCTAAAGCTAGGGAGATTAAACATTTTATCTTTATTTTTTTTTGAGTTTTAGTTCTTTGTCATTTGATTATGAATTTTCAATAATAACAACATTATTAAAGTTGATTCATTAATTAAGCATTTGTTATATATTATTCTATGCATAATAATTGATTCATGTTGATTATGATTGCTATTGGGGGCATGGTATTACATCTGATGAGAGAGAGATTTGAAAAAAGAAAAGAAAAAAAAAGGAAAAGGAAAAGGAAAAAAGAAAAAAATAGAAAGAAAAGAAAAGAAAAAGAAAGGAAAGAAAAGAGATGTCATAATACACTTCCTCTTGACACTAAAGTTCAACACACCATCAAGTTGTAATGGGCTATCCTAAAGAAACCTTAACAAAATAAGGCCAAAAGGAACCTCATTTGTCCATTGACCAAGAAAGGGCGCAATTTTGAAAAGTTTTGAAACCAAAAGTGTTTTGTTCATGGCCAATTAACTAAAATCCAAGTTGAAATCCAGTGACTTTGTTCCTTGACCAGAAAAAGTTAATCAAAGTCTTGGTTGCTGTAACATCCTAGGCATCCCTAAGTCGCCAGAGACTTGGAGATAATTTGGAACTAAGTTAGAGGGAGGAATTGAGGGATAAAATATAAGGAAAGGGTTCAAAACTCTAAATCAAGCGTGAGTTTGGACATCGATAGGTTGAGCGTGGAACCAACGGACTCCGACGTCACAATTTTTCATCGATATTGATTCAAGGGAGATTTATGAAAATATTATTAAATAGGATATTATAACTCTAAGGATGGTATTAAAAATATTAATAGACATTAATAACATAGTTTAGAATAAAAACAGGTGGATGATAGGAAGTTAAGTACCAAAGGCCTAAAAGGGATACGGGTTGGGAAATTGAGGCTCTTAGAGTGGATTGGCAGATTCTAACCCCAGAATGAATTTTTATATTTTATTTGGATAATTTATGACAACATAAGAATATTAGAAGTGATGAAATCCAAAAATGAAGTTGGAGTTTAGCATAGAAAATACATAAGCAAAATCGGTACGCTATGCGTGTAATTAACGAATTTAGGTTTTTCAGAATTTTTAACTTAAGTAAAATTACTACGGAGCTATCTAAAAATAATATTAGAAACCTAAATTAGAAATTAAAAATAATTTTAGACTTAAACTAGAAAGAGTAATAAAACTTTAAGTAAAAAGGGACAAAAGTGTAATTTTTCTTAATAGGATAATTATTAAGTTTTGACTAAGTAAAAGAAGAAAAAAAAATATTAAAATGGAGAAAATAGGTGTTAAGTGGCCAACCATCATGATGATGATCAAGGGTGGCTAATTTCCCAAAATTACAATTAATAAAAATAAATCAAAAAGAAAAAAAAATATATAAAGGTGGGTTAGATGAGAAGATAAGTCTCATCTTCTCATTTCTAGCATTTTCTTACAATGGAAAGGAAAGAGAGAAAGAAAGAGAGTAAAGGAAAGAAGAAGAAGGAAAGAAGTTTAAGGTAAGAATATGAATTAATCTAATTCTTTTCATCTATATATATATGTGTGTGTGTGTTGTATGATGATGATTAATTGTGATATTGTGATTGTTGGTTGTGTGGTTATGATGGATGAATTGGGGGATGGAGAAAAGGGATTTTGAAGTTGAGAAAGGATGAATTAATAAGGGAAAAAGACCTAATTAAGATAGTTTTGGTGGAATAGAGTAACAAATGAAAGAATTAAATAAATGAAACAAGAAGTAAGAGGAGACAATTGAGGGGTTTAGAATGTCCTATAATTTGAGGACAAAAATAGGACCTCAAGGAGCATGAATTTGAAGAAAGTTAAAATATAAAACTTATAGATTGATGTCTATAGTTTATTTATCTAGAAGGAAGTTTAAGCTAATTCTTGTTAGTTTTGGAGGGATAGGAATGAAAAGAAAACTGCTACCTGCAGACCTACCCTGAGAATTTAGAAAGTTTGAGGCCAGTTTCGGGTATCTTAGGATAGAAATTTGAAGATGATTAAAACATAAGAAATGGAAATTTATATTTATTTTAGATGTGTAAAAATTTCAGAGAAAAATTCCAAGTATATTGGGAGATATACGAAAAGATCTAAACTGTGACAGGGTAACTGGACTGATAGAATTTCTGATATTAACCCTTAAGTTGGACAACTTTGGAGGTAGAATAAAGTTGAGGTCAAAACTAATTAAATGTACCCTTATGAGTCTATTTTCGTTGTAAAAAAAATTATATCAAATGGAGTTTTGTATCTTGAGTTATAGCCAAAAGAATATAAAAAATTACTTTTGGAGAATTAAACTTAGAAAATGATGGAGGGAAAATGTGTTAGGAGTAACCAGATTTGGAATTGAATCAATTAGACTATAGATTAGCATTAAAATTGCAAATATGAACTAATCTTCTAAGTTAATAATTAAATAAATGTAATTATGTGAAATTAACTTTTATGTAAATATTTTATAATTTGTAGAAAGAGAAGAGGGAATTTCAAGAAGGAGAATTTGGTGACAAAGAAATTGAGGAAGAGTATCAATATTTTGGAGTTTAACTAGAAGAGTGAGTATATATTAAATTTTCCGGCACATACCCATTTCTTTTTGAATATGTGAATTGTACTTGGTTATTTGATCTTGAAATTGATAAGTTACCTTTGTAACTTTGAACCCCTAATTGATTCTCTATATGTGCAAATGTTATATTTGATTGGAACCCTAAATTAAGACAAAAAGCAGAACTTTTCTTCTTTCGGTGAGGGGATCACTGAACTCTGTGCACAGTGACTTGAAGCTTGCTAGGAGGTATTTGAACGCCCTAACTACAAGGCCTAGCTAACCTTGTGCCTTAATATGTAACGTGAAATATGTGAGTCTCGCAGTACTATTTTATATGAGATATGTGAATTTAATTCACAGGAATTTAATTATAATTTCTGCTGAACCATCAATTGTATTGATTTGAAAATTTGTTGACTATGTATTGTGATAACCCCTTAAACCAATGATCATATTAATGCCTTTAAATTATTGTGCCTGGTTATTTGTTATATATTTACTGAGATTTGAATCTCACCCCTTTTTTCTTTTTTTTTTTTTCCAGGTTAGTGGATTCTCAGCACAAGTATCCTACTTCACTTGACGCTGGAGGTTTTAGCCGATATTTTGCACTAGTTATGTAAATATAATACAGGAGAAATTTGTAAATGTGATTTTATATGATGCCGTATAGCGGTATTATCTAGTGTCTCCATGGTACTTAATCTGATATGAGTGTGACATGGTATATGAATATAAATGATAGAACAAAATATAATAAATTCAAGCTGGTAATGTGTAATGGTGATTATGAGATAATTTATGCCTTAAATAGTGTTGAGGATATAAGAAGGGATTATTGGGAGTGTTTTATTTCCTTGCAGGTTTGATCTTAGGGAAATGTGAATGTACTGCCGGTATGCCGCCGCCGGAGTTACATTAGTATTCTAAAAAGAGTTAGGTTCTATGGGTTTTCGGTGGCATATGCCTATTTATGCCCTAAGACCGTCCATCCCAAAAGTGGGATGTGACAGTTGCTACCCTCATTTCTTGAAACCAAGCCAGAAAGTCAAAAGACTTGTCGAAACATTTTCTTGAGAACTGAAGAACTGGTTTGAAAAGCCCATTAAATCACCAAGGATGATTGAACTCTAGGAGCAAGTGACTTGCCAAGTAACATCTCTTAAAAATAAAAGAATGAAAAGAAAACAAGAAAGAATCTCGATAGGTATTCCATATTGGTTACTTTGGCAAAAGTTAAGGATTGAAAAATAATTGGTTGGAAAATTCAAAGGGACTAACCAAATGACAGATGTAATATCTAAACTCCAATAGTTGTATAAAATGTTGTATGCTAAGAATGAGAAAGAAATTTGCTTATAAAAGTGAAAAGACCTTACTAATGTTGTTAGTAAAAGCCAAATGACTAGAACTATGATTTGAAACAAATGAATTCTTTACAATGGTTCAATGAATGGGCATATAGATGGATTGAGATCTCTTTTCTTAGGTCACCATGAATGGTTTTTTTGAAATCGCAATGGATCAAGTAGTGGTTTGTAGATGAAAGACTAGTGAGACACAATGTCATCCTGGGGGCAATTGTTAGCTAAACAAAGAAGACTGGGGGTAATTCCTCATTCCTTTGAGAGTTTGCAATTAAATAAAAATAAAGAGAAGCTCGGTAGATTTGAAAGAATGATCTAGGAAAAAGATAGAGCCAAAAGATATGAAACTTGCTAAGTTGAAAACCTGAAAGGGTGGATTAGGCAAAAATTAGAGCAAACCTGAAAGGGTAGTTCAAGCAAAAATTAGAGCTAATAAAAAAAGAAAGAAAAAGAGAAAAAAGATTTAAAAAAAGAAAGAAAAAGAGAAGTCAAAACGAGCTTGCCACTCTTGACCAGGCCCAAACGGCTGGGGGCCCAGTTGTTGGAGCCAAAACGACTACCACTGGAGTCATTGGACCCCAAACGGTTGGAGCCTGGCCCAAATGACCATTTGCTCTTCTTAGGCCTAGTTGCTTGGGCCCATTTTCTTTTAGGCAGGTCCAAATGTCTTCTTATGATATTTATGTCCATGTTCAATGAATCTTTCGATTTTTAATTAATTATTTTGATAATTATCTTAAAATTATCTTATATGATAAGGTGATTTTTTCTGATAAGTTTATTATCATTATTTTTAAAATTCAAATGAGAAATTGTGAATCCTTAATTTTGCACCCTCTGGCATACAACCAAACCTTAGAGGCACCTAGGCTCGGTAAACAGACCTTTGGAAGCCAAAATTGCCAAAATTTCAAAAATTGAGAATTCAAGACTCGGGACCCGGGACCCGGGACCCATCCTCAAGCCCCTAAAACATTCTTAGACCATTCGGGATTGAATACGGAGCACAACGCAATTGGAATCGTGAAAAATGAAGTTGAAACGAGTCAAAACGGTGAAAAATGGCGAAACCGGGTAACCATTGACCGCACAAGGGCTGTGCGGTTCCACACAGCCTGTGTGCTATTCAAAATGGCCTCTATGCAGTCATCACTTAGCCTATGCAGTCACAATAGCTCCTGTGCAGTCCCAAAAGCTCCGTGTGCGGTCCCAGAACCCCCGTGTGCAATTTTGAGCGTCAGAACACCAAATCCCACATCAAAACTTTGTGTTTTCAACCTCCAACCTTCTCCATATATAAATGAGACCCCCCCAGCTCATTTCCACACTCATATCTTGCTCACACATCCCTTGGCTTGCTTGATTAGCCTTTGCATCAAGCGAGCCATCCCCTTAAGCTTGGTCCGAAAGGAACAACTCCCCAGTTTCTTTTATTTCTTGCTTTGCTATTACTCCTTGCTTTGCAAAGCGAGATTGGGTTGCGACTTCCCGAGTCGACCCATCGAGTCAAAGGTTTTTTCCATCCGAGGAAAGCTTTCCAAGGTAAGTCCACCGCCGACTGAGACAAGTCTCCACCATCCCAAAGCCGCTCAAGCGCAAGGTAAACTTCTTTTTCTTTTTCTTTTCATTTTATTTATTTTTCTTAGTTAATTAAATTGGTTTATCTAGGTTGTTAGTTAATTAAAATCTGAAATAATTAATCCAACTTGTAAATCAATTAGGTTAACTAATTAATCAACCCACCTTTTAATCAATCAATCTGAAACATGATAAAAGGCTTAGA
>CATKHJ010655993.1:0-20694 GCA_949750685.1 Vernicia montana | reverse complement strand
TTGATTGGGGTGCTAGAGATAGACCTACAAGATCATTTGGCTAATTATTCCTTGTTATTCATGCATGAACTATTTGATTGTGCTTAAGAAGAGATACGTTGCGCTTTACTTAGGGATTAGGGATTCAATCGCTCGAGAGAGGTTTTAATCTAAATTAGTGGAATGCCAATTCAATTCATTATTTGATTAATTAATTCCATTGTTCATGACATTTAGGAGAGGCTAGGGGGATTCATATCTAGATAGCTTTATTCTTGTTTATATCTTTCAATCTTCTCACCTTTTAGCTTAGTTTTAGTTATAGTTATTAATTATTTTTCAATCAATTGTTCACTAGACAATAGTTAAAGTTTGAGCTAGTACTTATAAGCATTCCTTGTGGAGATGATACTCATACTCCCTACTTTATTACTTGATAACGACCTGTGCACTTGCAGTTGTTAGTGTGCGTTTCGGCACATCATCGTACTTTCCAATCTCAAAATTTACAAATGAATCAATACTCGTAAACATTAAATTTCAAGAATTTAACAAATGGATTTTAGGAAAATCATTAATAAGAAAAACTTTGTTCCATTAAAAGAGTTCACGTTTCAATGTGAAAATTCAATGAATGCATATAGAATTTCTTATAACACATATAAATGAATTACAATGAGCTTTATCACATAGTGTTTACAAGATAAATCACATATGAACAAATGTTTGATATCTATACATTTTGAATCAATTTAAAAGTTGAGGAATACAATGAAATATACCACGTTTATCAAGTGAAAATACATATGGAAAATGAATATCAATAGAATCATTCAAGATATTAAAGTACAATGTAAAAATATACTCTCTACTCACCTTAGAAAGACCATTCATAAACTATTGTTCTTTCTCTACATCAAGCTATCATTACCTCTTTCCTTGCTTTCATTTTGATTCTACACATTATTAATATAAAAGATTTTATTTAATCATCATATTTGGATTTGAAATCAACAAGAACTTGGATTATCATCTAATCTCCTATTTGTATACACCTATAAATTTTAAGTTACTTAGGATTTCCTATAATCTCACTACTCATATAAAACACTTATAAGAGATTTCTAGTTACTCAATCTCATCACATATCCTATAAGAATTAATTCTAATGATACAATTCTAATTTAATATCCTAATATCAACTTAATTTCAATTCAAGAACTTAGATAAAAGCTTACATACCTTTTAATACTCCAAAAGGAACTAATCTCTTAATTTGATAGTTTCAATCCTTAGCTCTACCATGAATCTTTTAAGGTTTGATATGAGAATATGGCTTTAGAAGGATGAAATGAATGCTAATCCGTGAGGGTTGAAGGTGATGGAATTATAGAGTTTAAGTGTTAAGTGGGTGTATATAATAATGAAGGTTAAGTAAATAACATTTAAATAGAGAAAGTAAGTCGGTAGCAAAACAAGGGAGGGAACACACCCGTGTCTTGGGGCGTGTGCAATTTTGTCCAAGATTTGCAAATTATCAGGCAAATTATGATTTGGTCCCTCTAAGTTTTCTTCTTGTGCAAATATGCCCTTTTTTCACTCCAAATGATCTCTGCACCATTCTAGATTTTTCTATACTACAACATTAATTCTCCAAGCTTAAAATACACACAAATAAAATTTAACAAATTTCACTTATGCCTTGAGCCAAATTACATTTTGGTCCTTTTTATTTTTTTTTCCTTTTCAATTACACCATTACTTACTTAAATATCTTCCACATATTTTTCTAAGGGTCTCCATATTAAAATGTATATTTTCTGAACTTAACTCACAACAATAACAATTTTAATGAACACACATATATATACTTTAATTTTTTTCCTAATTCCTTTATAAAATTGTTATTCTTGTCTTCTTCTACTCCTTTCCTTTTCTATAGCTATAACTTTTGCTTTACTTACCCAAATTACTTGATTATTTTTCATACTTAAACTAAACATATTAAACTACCACATATCAAAAATTGAAATCAAAATATGCACTATACAATTCATGGTGAATTTCTAAAGTTTGACATGTTTATGTGCATATATAAATTGAATAGTCTCTACAAACTTGGCCATAACTCATAACATATAAATTCAATTGTAAAACTGATTTAGAATCAACTAGTTTACACATAAATAAACATCTTTCATGTTTTTCACTTGGACCAATTCAACCTCTCCTAACTCAACCATAAACAATGCAATATAAAATCCTACTAGTCTTTAATTTACAATCCTTATATATTCATATCTATGCCTCAATTCATAATTCTTAAATGCTTACATTTCCATCTTATTAATCATCGCCTATTTATAAACATCCTCAACCCGGTGTTCACATTCATAATTCTTGAGAATCTCATATCATTATTTTGTTCCATCCAAGTCCTCTATCTACATTCCTAAACCTCATTCATTAAAATAATATTCATCAAAATACTTATGTGCCTCATTAAAGCACTTATCTCATTATATTCTTTCTTTAACCATTCATTAAAAATCATGCTCATATGTATAGTAGATATTGACAGGAGAAAGCTTCCGAGTGAATTGATTGAATTAGAAGTATTGGAGTTTGATGCGATACTTGGCATGGATTGGTTGTCTCAACACCATGTACATATTGATTGTCATGAAAAGAAGATGGAGTTCAAGAAGGAAGGGCAAGATATATTCATGTATCAAGGAGATAGAAGTGATGTTCCTTCTAATCTCATATCTGTAATTAAGGCATGAAGATTATTGAGGAAATGATGTAAGGGTTACTTAGTACACGTAGTGGATACATGAAACACTCCTACTGAGGTTAATCAAATACTAGTAGTTAGTGAGTTTCCGGATGTGTTTCCCGATGAGTTGCCTGAATTTCCACCGGAGAGGGAAATAGAGTTCAACATTGAAATAGAGCAAAATGCCATTTATCATGGGGAACGTTAAGACTTATGAACCTCTATTCAAGTTATTACTATTTCTGCTAAACATGATATGTACATGATGAATAAAACCCATGATCTATTGATATCGAGCAAGTTATTTATTGCTAATGAACCTAATCGTTTGATGTTATTGAATCGATTTGTTATTGTTATTGCATGAACCATGAATCCTTCTTGTGAGCTATCCTTGAAACACCAAGCCTCACAAGTATGGTAGTATAATTATTACTCATTGCTTTATCTCATTAATGATTCCATTTTTTTCAGGTGAGCTATAGTTTATCATTTAAGTTTTCAAGGCATTCTTCTTCTTCAGTCCTCGGAAACTTTGGTGATCAATGCAAAAGCTCAATCCTTATTTTAGATTATTTTGTATAGAAGATGATGATTTAAACCTTTAGATGCTTCATGGTAAATGTAAGAATGATAAGTGTATTGAAGGTACATGTAATGAATGAATATTCTCTTGGCCTTTAAGGCATTGACCTATGAATGGCATGATATTTAAGATTAACTAAGATGCGATCATTAATGAATACACGAATCATGAATGAGATTCATGAGTATGGATGAGCATGATTGTCAGGTTTAGATCTTGGGAGACATGTATGTGATGATATGCATGATATTGATATAGATATTTGTTTAGCAAGGTTCCTACAGATTTTTGGTGGCCTTATGCCTATCTATGCCCTAGGATCGTCGCGGCTCGAAAGTCGGGTCGTGACAAAGTTGGTATCAGAGCGTAAGCTAAAGTCTAGAATAGACTCTAATAAGTTATATGAGTTGTATAGTATAAGAATTACCATGAAGCATAGGAAAATTCCTCATATCAATTGATGTCATCGTTATATGAAATTCTGCGTTATCCTTATGTGTTAAGAAATCTTATACAAGTTTACATGTTATCATATAGATGCCACCAAGAAGAGGATGCCCTCCTCTTCCTAGGGGACCACTTCGTCCTGGATGGAGAGCGACATCCGATGCTGCATCTATCCATGATGAACCGCCTAGAAATAGGCGAAGGGTTGAACAAGATGAAGATGAATATGTGCCACCTCCTCAAATAGATCCTATAGAACTCTTGAGGGAGGAGATAAGGCAATTAAGGGAAGAAAATCAAGCCTTGAGGGAAGCTTAACAAGTTCCTCAACCTCCTCCGCCTCTGCCAGTTGTACCTAGGGCACTTAGGGAGGTAAGGGCTCCTTCTCCTCCGCTAGTGCCTATACCGGATAAAGGGGAAAGATGAGTACTTGATGATGGTGGGGTTTCCATCCAAGATTTCAAGAGACTAAAGCCTCTAGAATTTGCTGGGGAAGATGGAGAGGAACCTCAAGAATTTCTTGAGAAGATGAACAAGCTAGTCCGTAGATTGCCCTGTTCAGATGCAAGGGTAATAGAATTGGTGGGTCTCCAATTGGACAAGGAAGTATGGCAATGGTACTTAAGGGATATGGAAGAGAGGGTTTACAGTGAGAATCCTCCTACATAGGCTATGTTCAAGCAAGAACTCTTGGATCAGTTCCTAGCTGAAGGGGAGCGACAGAATAGGGCCTTACAGTTTGAGCAGCTAAGGCAAAGACCGGGAATGACTATGTTAGAATATGCTAAGGAGTTTAATAGACTTAGTAAGTTTGCTCCTTACATTGTTCCTACCGAGGCAAGTAAAGTAGAAAGATTCAAGATAGGATTGATCACTCCACTGTACAATGCCTTTCTTTCAATGGAATTCCCTACCTTGGCTAAGTTGATTGACAAAGCCAAAATGATGGAGACTAGGCATAAGACATAAAGAGCTGCAAGGGTAGAGAGAGAATAGAAGAATAAGAACAAGGGTCAAGGTAGGCAAGGGGGAAACAGTGTGCAAGTATAAGTATTTGAAGCTCCAGTTTCTACTTCAGTGCATAGCCTACCGAGAGGGGAAGGCCAAGGAAGAGGCCAAACCCGTAGTACCTTTGTGGCTTCTGCACCTGTGAGTTACAGTGCACCAAGGACCTCATACCAAGATTTCATGAATCCCACTTGTTCTGAGTGTGGGAAGAGGCATGTGGGTGCTTGCAGATTCGCCTCAGATGTATGTTTAGCTTGTGGTCAGATGGGCCACTATATCAAGGACTGTCCTGAGAGGAAGGTACAGCATAGCACACCTGCAGCCTCACAGCCATCCATTCAGATTCCTAGACAAGAAGCAAGGGGTTCTTATCGCCGTGGAAGAGAAGTAGGACAATCATCTGGCACAAGACCCACTGCAAAAGAAAAGGGAAAGGGGAGAGTATTTGCAGTGAACCAATAAGAAGCTAGAGTAGCTAACACTACTGTGACAGGTATTATTCCTATCCAAGGCATTCATGCACGTGTCTTATTTGAATCCGGTGCCACACATTCCTTTGTGTCACCATGTTTTGCAAGGAAGATAGGAAAAAATAGAGAGAGAATGCAAGTTCCTCTAGAAGTGTCTACTCCCCTAGGTGAAGTCATAGATGTGTATTATGTGTATCCTACATGTATAGTAGAGATTGATGGGAGAAAGCTTCCGAGTGAATTGATTGAATTAGAAATATTGGAGTTTAATGCGATACTTGGCATGGATTGGTTGTCTCAACACCATGCACATATTGATTGTCATGAAAAGAAGATAGAGTTCAAGAAGGAAGGGCAAGATGTATTCATGTATTAAGGAGATAGAAGTGATATTCCTTCTAATCTCATATCTGCAATTGGGGCACAAAGATTATTGAGGAAAAGATGCAAGGGTTACTTAGTACACATAGTGGATACATGAAACACTCCTACTGAGTTTAATCAAATACCAGTAGTTAGTGAGTTTTCGGATGTGTTTTCGATGAGTTGCCTGAATTGCCACCGGTGAGGGAATTAGAGTTCAACATTGAACTTCTTCCAGGCACCCAACTGGTATCTATTCCTCCTTACCGTATGGCACTTACGGAATTGAAAGAGTTGAAAGCACAGATCTATTGGACAAGGTGTTCATTAGACCGAGTAGTTCACCATGGGGTGCACCAGTCCTTTTTGTAAAGAAGAAGGATGGTTCCATGAGACTTTGTATTGACTATCGGCAGTTGAATAAGCTAACGGTCAAGAACAAGTATCCTTTGCCAATGATTGATGACTTGTTTGATCAGTTACAAGGGGCAAGTTATTTCTTTAAGATCGACCTCAGATCGGGCTATCATCAGCTCAAGATCAAGAATGAGGACATTTGCAAGACTGACTTTAGAACAAGATATGGCCATTATGAGTTCACAGTATTGCCTTTCGGCTTAACCAATGCTCCTGCGGCCTTTATAGATCTAATGAATAGAGTGTTCAAGCATTTCTTGGATAAATTTGTGATAGTCTTCATCGATGACATCCTCATTTATTCTAAGAACAAAGAAGAACACGAAGAACATTTGAAAATTGCCTTGCAGACATTGAGGAAGCACAAGTTATATGCCAAACTATCGAAGTGTGAGTTTTGGCTCGATTGTGTTTGCTTCCTAGGACATGTGGTTAGCAAGGAGGGAATCAAAGTTGACCCGAAGAAGATTGAAGCAATGTCAAGTTGGCCTAGACCGACAAATGTGACAGAGGTCCGCAGTTTTCTTGGTTTGGCAGGTTATTATAGGAGATTTGTCAAAGATTTCTCCAATATAGCCTCTCCAATGACCAAGTTAACTAGGAAGAAAGTAAAGTTCACATAGGATGATGAGTGTGAAAAGATTTTTCAACAACTCAAGACATGTCTCACTACAGCTCCAGTACTTGCATTACTAGAAGGAACAGAAGGGTTTGCAATCTACTGTGATTCTTCAAGAGTAGGATTGGGATGTGTCCTTATGCAACACGAGAAAGTCATTGAATATGCTTCGAGACAGTTGAAAAAGCATGAAATGAATTATCCTACACATGATCTGGAGATGGCAGCGGTGATTTTTGCTCTCAATATATAGAGGCATTATCTCTATAGTGAGAAGTGTGAAATTTACACTGATCACAAGAGTCTCCAGTATATCTTAAAGCAAAGAGACTTGAACCTAAGGCAAAGGAGATGGGTAGAATTGTTAAAAGATTATGATTGTCAGATTCACTATCATCCGGGCAAAGCTAATGTTGTTGCGGATGCTTTGAGTTGAAAATCAATGGGAAGCCTATCTCACATTGCATCGGGGAAGAAATCACTAGTTAAAGAGTTGAAAGAATTGTTCAACAAGGGGTTGAAATTAGAGATTTCCAAATCTCAAGTGCTTATAGCACACTTTCAATTGAGGCCTATGTTGATGGATGAGATAAAGGCATTACAATACAGTGATCCTTCAATGGTTAAGTTGAAGAAAGAAGTGCAAGCAGGTCAAGCAGTAGAATTCCAGTTGAAAGAGAATGTATTGATGCAAGGGAATCGATTATGTGTACCGAATGTGGATGAGCTCAAGGAAAGGATAATGAAAGAGGCATATCAAGCTCCATATAGTATTCATCCGAGTGTGACCAAGATGTATCATGACTTAAGAGATTATTATTGGTGGCCTGGTATGAAGAAAGATGTAGCTACTTTTGTGCCTTCTTGCTTAACATGTTAATAAGTCAAGTTTGAGCATCAAAAGCCTTCAGGTCTTCTACAAGAGATTCAATTGCCAGAATGGAAATGGGAACGAATCACAATGGACTTCGTAGTCGAATTACTAAGGATTTCAAGGGGTTATGATTCTGTTTGGGTGATTATAGATAGATTGACCAAGTCAGCCTATTTTCTAGAGGTAAAGACCACATACACTGCAACTCAGTATGCTCAGTTGTATTTGGACAAGATAGTGAGCTTACACGAAGTGCCAATATCCATCATCTCAGATAGAGGTACTCAATTCACCTCTAGATTCTAGCAAAAGTTATAAGAAGCATTGGGCACACAGTTGAATTTCAGCTCGGCTTTTCATCCACATCCAGATGAGCAATCCGAACAAACCATACAGATATTGGAAGACATGTTACGCATGTGTGTGCTTGACTTTGGTGGGAATTGTGACAAGTACTTGCTGTTGATTGAATTTGCTTACAACAATAGTTACCATTCCACCATCGGCATGGCACTATATGAAGCATTGTATGGTCGGAAATGTAGATCACCGGTATATTGGATGGAAGTCAGTGATAAGCATGTTGAGGGACCGAATTTGATTAAGGAAATTTCAGAGAAAGTTCCAATCATCAGAGAAAGACTGAAGACGAATTTCAGCAGGCAAAAGAGTTATGCGGATCCGAAGCGGAAGGATGTTAACTTTTCGATAGGAGATCATGTCTTCTTAAAGATCTCTCCTATGAAAGGTGTTATGAAGTTTGTAAAGAAAGGTAAACTTTCTTTAAGATACATTAGACCATTTGAGATATTGGACCGAATTAGCAATGTATCGTATAGGCTAACTCTTCCTTCGAGCTTATCCCATGTGCATCTGGTGTTTCATGTTTCGATGTTAAGGAAGTATGTACCAGATGCATCTTATGTTTTACAACTGTAAGCAGTTGAGTTAGATGAGGACTTGTCATATGAAGAAATTCCAATTTTGATTGTTGATTGATAAGTGAAAAAGCTTCGTAACAAGGAAATAGCATTGGTAAAAGTTCACTAGAAGAATCATAATTATGATGAATGTACTTGGGAAGATGAACAAAATATGATACACAAGTACCCTCATTTGTTCTTTGTATAGCTTGTGTTCATGTCATGTATATGCTATGTATATGTAAATTCGAGGATGAATTTTCTATAAGGAGGGGAGAATGTAATACCCCAAATATTCAGGCACGAACTTCTATGTGATAATATGAGTAATTATGTGTAGTACATGAGCTAAATTTGTTTTATGCTATAATAGAATTGGGTTAGTGGAAAGTGGGTCCCATTTCCTACTAACACCTTATTTTATATAATTGCTTATGTCTAGGTTCATTGAACCTAGACACTTGCTATCATTTTCACTTTATCTTCAAAGGCTCATTAAAGTAAGAGGCAAAAAGGCTCTCTTCTTTCTTCTTCTTCATCTTTTCTTCTTCTTTCATTTTCTCCACTGATCAAGAGTGATTTCATCATCAAGAGAAAAGTCTCAAGGTAATGATCTAAATCATTTCTTCATTTATATCTTAGGTTTTATGCTTGTTGTTTGAGGAGTTCTTCTTCTTTTTCTTCTTCTCTTTCTTTTGGGTTTACCCAAATGGGTTTTTACAAATGAGGTTTTCTTTGAGGAATTGTTAATAGATGATGAATTGTAAACATGATTTAAAGGTATAGAGAGCATGAGAATGTATTTCAAGAAAGGATTTCAAGTTTTCCAATTTTGATGATAATGGGTTAGATTTAATGGGTTTTTATAATCCTCTGTTGATTCCAAGTTTTGATTGATGAAATGAGTTAAAGTATGAGTCCATTGCATGATATAAAAGTTGATTTTATGGATTTGGTCTTGGGTGTGAGGATTTGGGTCTTCTTTTTCCCAATTCTTTGAAAATTTCGCTAAAAATCCAACCCAGGGCATAATACGGGCAAGGGTACGCCCGTATTGCTGGGCGTACCCTTCATTCTGTAAGACATCTTTAAGGTACGCCCAAGGGTATGCCTATACCCCTGGGCATACCAATGTTTTTGAATGGCATCCTTAAGGTATGCCTAAGGGTACGCCCATACCCCTGGGCATACCAATGTTTCTGAATGGCAGCCTTAAGGTACACCTAAGGGTATGCCCGTACCTTTGGGCGTACCAATGATACTGTGAGTCCTTAAGGTACGGGCAGAGGTACACCCGTACCCCTAGGCATACCCTTTGATTTTTCTATTTGGATTTCCTATAGATTCAGCACACTCCTAATTCTATGATTAGTATGCTAGATTGATAGATGTATAAGACCTAGATGAGTTATGATTGGAAAGAATTGAATTGTTGATTTTTCTATTTGGATTTTCTATAGATTTTCATAGAGATTCAAAAAGAGTTAATGATGAAGGTTGTGATCATCACATTTGTTTGCTTTAGGGATTGATTTCAAGATTATTTTGGAGCTTAGGAATTAAGGTGAGTGATACTTATACTATTATGCTTGTGTTTTGAACCATGGGGTATTATTGCCTAATCTTTCATAAACCACGAAATGTTTATTGATTATTGTTTGAATATCCTTTTTGTGATATTAATTTCATTGTATTCATGAATCATGATTGAACCAAGACCATGCTTATTGTATGACTATGATATGAACCTTTAAAGAACTAATGCATGAATATGAACCATGTTTCATGATTCCTTATTGTATAAATTCCATGACCATGACCCTAAAGTAGAAAACCCCAACTCTGATGTGGGGCAAGACATCATGCATTGTGCACAATGTATTCCATTGGATAGAGTAAAGTATCCAAGCCTTGGCTAGGAAGGGCTATGGTGTCATAGCCGTGAGATCTGATCAATCTTGTGCAGAGATGAGGGTATGCTCCATTAAGAAGAGCCTCTACCTCCCATGTTCATAATTGAATATGTTCTATGTCTCAGTTCTCAGTAATGCCATTGAGCAAAATGCCATTTATCATAGGGAACGTTAAGACTTATGAACCTCTATTCAAGTTATTGTTATTTCTGCTAAACATGATATGTACATGATGAATGAAACCCATGATCTATTGATATTGAACATGTTATTTATTGCTAATGAACCCAATCATTTGATGTTATTGAATCGATTGGTTATTGTTATTGCATGAACCATGAATCCTTTTTATGAGCTATCCTTGAAACGCCAAGCCTCACAAGTATAGTAGTATAATTATTACTCATTGCTTTATCTCATTAGTGATTCCATTTTTTTCAAGTGAGCTATAGTTTATCAGTTAAGTTTCCAAGGCATTCTTCTTCTCGAGCCCTCGAAAACTTTGGTGATCAATGTAAAAGCTCAATCCTTATTTTAGATTATTTTGTATAGAAGATGATGATTTAAACCTTTAGATGCTTCATGGTAAATGTAAGAATGATAAGTGTATTGAAGGTACATGTAATGAATGAATATTCTTTTGGCCTTTAAGGTATTGACCTATGAATGGCATGATATGTAAGATTAACTAAGATGCGATCATTGATGAATATATGAATCATGAATGAGATTGATGAGTATGGATGAGCATGATTGTCAGGTTTAGATCTTGGGAGACATGTATGTGATGATATGCATGATATGGATATAGATATTTGTTTAGCAAGATTCCTACGGGTTTTCGGTGACCTTATGCCTATCCATGCCCTAGGATCATCGCGGCTTGAAAGTCAGATCGTGACACTGGCATTACTAGATTTGCCACAAATTTTATTACTTTGGAGAGCATAGTTCGGCATCGAAATGGATTACGAAACATGTTTGAATATGATGTATGGATGGTAACAAAATTTGGCAAAGTTATTAATGGGCTTACTTTTGAAGTGCAACAACTTGTGTTTGGATTGGGAAATGAAGGTAGATCGTTTTGGGATAGAGCAAATCAAGTCATGAAAGTCCAATAGCCTTTGTTGAAAGTTCTAAGATTGGTAGATGCTGATGAAAAACCAACAATAGGTTTCATATATAAGGCAATGGAGCGAGCAAAATTAGTAATTAAGGAGAATTACAGAAGTTATGCTTACTATTGGAATATCATTGATGAAAAGATGGAACTTTTAGGGCACAGCTTTCGAGGCACTAGCAGCATCTTTTGGTGCTCTGGCGGTGCCACCGGGCCTTCTGGTGGCAGTTGATGTGGCGCTGGCTATCTGTACCATGGCACAAAAATCGAGGCGCCATGCGATGAATTTTGTTACTCCGGCGGCAAGCTGATCTGGCACGCTGGCTAAAAGGTTCTGAGTTTCGGGACATTCAGCTTAGTTTTCGCGGCTTTCGGGTAAGTTTTCAAAGTATTCTGAAGTTTGAAAAATTACCAGTCAGTGGTGGTAGATCCGAAATTAATTATCAGACATTTTGACAGTCAGTTTTGAGAAAAATTCGGTCAGTCTCAGAAAAATACTGTCTAGTACAGTGTTCCGGTTAGGATTAGAAAAGCATTGGCTTGAATAGAAAATATTTTAATCAGCTCTGGTGAATTCAGAAATAATTTTTGAGGTGCTAAAATGAGGGTTCACAGCTGCCCCCTCATCGAAACTGTCTATTTGCTAGACAGTTTTGATGAGCATAAAGCCAAAAGTTTTGATGGATTTGGGGCTAGAAAATGATTCCGAGAGGATTGAAGTCATTCTGGTAATTTTTAGAATTTGTTCTGACAAGTTTTTGGGAGACTGGTGAATTTTTTAGGTTCATTAATTTTTTGGTCTTTTTAGCGTAAGAAACACACCTTTGGTCAAAAAATAGGCAAATTTGGTGTCCATGGGTAGAAAAAAATCATACGAACATGCAGGGACTCCCGGATCTGAATTCTGAGTTAAAATGCCCCTAGAAATACATTTTTACTCAGTTGGGCATGTTTTTCTATGCGACACTATGCAAACACTGTGTAAGCAAGCTATTATAAATAGCTTGCTTCACATTCACTTCTTTGCACCATTTGCTCCATTCTTCAGCTCACACAACATGAGCTTCTTCTTCTTCTTCTTTTTTATTTTACTTACTTTTTCTTCTTTTTTTTTTTTTTACTTTTTTTTTTTACTATTAGTAATAAATGATAACCTATTCTTACCAGTCTGCTTTGTTGCGCTTTTCAGATTCAGCATTCTATACAGATGGCTTCCTCATCCGGGCGTAGGGTCATCCCTCCTCGCCGCATCGTAGCTTCTTCTAGTGGAGGCTTACATGGGCGCCTGTACGAGGCACCAAGGGACAACTTGGATGTTTCGCTGCTTCTAAAGGATTCCCACAATCACGTGTCTTATGATGGGTGTATGGAGGTCAGTATTTCCACTTCCCCCTTTTATTCGAATTAATTGTAGACCTTACATGTCACTTATTTTCACACACACCCACTAGCTCATTGCAGACTCAGTCTGTCAAAAATATGGGTGGACGTCGCCACTTAGAGCTGGTAGTGAAGTGCATCCCTTTGAGGAGCGATGTTAGGAGGCTGTTAGAACCCACAAGCTTTGTGAACTTTCTTCATGTGAAGACGTTTGATCATGCCAACATAGATCTGATCAAGGCTCTGGCAGAGAGATGGTGGGACACCACCAACACTTTTCATATGGGTTGCGGTGAGATGACCTGCACCCCATTAGATCTGATTATGATTTTCGGGATCCAGTTTGGTACTCGGCACCTGGACATGTACAATGATTGGAGGGATACACTCTCTCCCAGTCAGACTCAAGAGTTGCTTGGTTTCGATTCTCCTCGGGACAGCGTTCACGTGACACATATCTATCTGTACCGCACGCTGAAGGGGATGATGGCTGATGAGGGTTTCGCTACTAGTGAGATGCTAGCACGACTATGCTTACTGGTAATTGTGGGTTGCACCTTTGCCCATAATATGAAGGATCAGGTGGATCTGAACATCCTTGCCAGCTTGGTCAACATGGATGCATAGGCTGATTACGACTGGGGAGGTGTTATTCTGAGCACCATGTATCGAGAGATGATCGACCTGTCCCGAGGGTGCATCCAGTCCATTGGTGTGATGGCTGTCATATGGGAGGTAGGTATTAGGTGATTTTTTATTGTACTTCTTTATTATGCTTCTGAAATTTTGACAATTCTGTATTGCAGGTCTGGTCCTACGAGTACTTCCCCTTTCTTGCTCCCAAACTGATTGATCAGTGCGAAGAGATTTTTCTGGCAAGGGCACTATAGGTGGAGTTAAATTGGGGTCCCAACAAGGCTCATATTAAATTTCTAACAATACAGTCCTTTTTCGATCACTTGTCTGAGTCGAGGGTATCTTCTTGCTTCTTTTACCCCCTTCTTTTATATGGCCTTACTAATTGCTTCATGATAAATTGTGAAACCTTTCGGGGAGAGGATGGCGCATGCCCCTAGCAATGTGAGCTACCCAGAACATCTTTATAGCAATCGGATACTGTTGCGGTCTCCTTACTTTCGCCTATTCTACCTAGGTGAAAGGGTCACTTTCCAGACCTTAGGATATTGGTGTGCTCCTAGCCCCCCGCCCATTGACATAAGATTCGGATCAAATATCGTGACTTCTCCCGAGATGTTTAAGGGTGATGCGGCACATCACTTTCAACAACAACAGTCCGAGTTGAGTTACCGTGAGTTATGTAATACATTTTTGATGTGCTAGATCACGCCACGAGGGTGGTCCTCTCTTGCCTCTGCCACCCTAAGAGGGCCCACCCCCCCAAACGGCTCCTAAGGCTTCTACTGATAGCACTTCTGGGGATCCTATTCCTGATCAGAGGGGCGGCAATCCTAGCCATGCCTCGGATACGACTCTCCTAGACACAGAATTTCGCATATCAGAGGATATCTTTTACTATCTCCCTGACGGCTCTATAAGGTTGTGGCCACTTCCTACTGTTGTTCACTCGGGTATATGACCTATTCCTGATGACATTGAGGTAGGTTTTTTATTCACCCATCCTTCGAAAAGGATCCTTAGGTGGGAGTTTCCTTGCATTCCATTGTGTTTTAAGAAAAGATCCCAAACATCTGATGTTTTATCTCTTCTGTATATAGATACCTAGGGAGTTTACCCAGAACACTTACCTCATCGCCCACAGGATGGAGAACGTCCTTTCCGGCATGCTCACACGTACTCATATGTAGAGTCGCATGAGCCAGGTGAGGAGGCTGCTCTTCGGAGGCAACGAAGAGGGGGTCGATGATTGCTGCTCATAAATGCCGATGTTGACTTCAAGTTGCTTAAGTTTTCTGGACTATTGTGCTTGTTTGTTGTCGCTCCTTTTCCCTTTTTTACTCCCCTAGTGGGAGGTAGTACCTTTTGGATGACTGTATCTTTTGTCTACCTTTTATCTCTTTTTTTGTTTACTCCCTTGGCGAGAGACAGTACTTCTTCAGATGACTATATTATTATGGCTATCCACTATATGCACTTTATTTTATGTTATGTGTCTTGATGATGATGATGGTGCGTGCTTATGTATGCATGATTTTATGTGACTCTGTGAATGTATGTTGTGATAGAAGAAAGCAGTGTTGGATGTACGCTTACAATTATGTACTAGAAAAAAATCATGTTTTTCATGCATGTAAGTTTAGAAACTTGACTCCTTTGAGTGAAAGACGGCATCGTTGCTATCGTGCATAAGAAGAACAGCCCAGAGGAGATCCGAAAGTATTTTGTCCTGAATTTTCAGTCCTAAGGAGGGAAGAAAAGGGTCCAAAATTGTACTGTGGGCTCCATGACCAAGTTGCGGGACCACAAGAGGCTGGTGGGATTGGAGGGGCTTATCAAAGGTGCGTAGCCACCGGACTCTCTGGTGGCACCGCCGGGCATTTGGGCGATGCTGCCGCCGAGTGGTCCGGCAGCAGAGCCATTATTCTGTCCCTTTTTGTACTTTATGTTGTTAACACTTCTTGGGTCTATAAATTAGCACCCATTCCGAGGCAGACCTTATTTTTTCTTGGTTTTTGCACCGAAACTCTGCCAGTTTCTGAATTTTTCTTTAGTTTTCATTCTTCAACTATTTCTTTGCTTATTTTCTTTTGATTTTCACATTCATGGAGCCTTATTTCAGTCATAGCATGCATGTATGGACTAAGAAACTCGAGAAGGTGGAGAGAATCAATTTGGGTAGATATGGCATTGCAGCGATGGTGACACTGCGAGGAGTTCGAGTGGATTGGGATTTTCTGAAGGCCTGTTTTAGGTTCTGGGATCCGGTGGCCCGTGTTTTTCACTTGGGTAAGGCTATGGAGGAGCTTTGCCCCACATTTGAGGAGTTCACTACCATATTTGGCTGCGATCATTAGGCATTCCTAGTGGTGCTGGTGTTTAGAGTGGGACATTTTTAAATTTTTCAGGAGTTTTTAGACCTGCCTGAGGGTGCTGCGAGCCAGATGGTTATTGATGGCCAGATGGATCTGACTACAGTGATTGCAGAGTTTCAGGATATTGGTGACTCTGGAGACATGAGGAGATAGAGACTCAAGATGAGGGCTCTGGTTTTCTGTTTGACAGCAGGGTACCTGTTCCCTAGTTCTGTCGGATGGGATGACGCTAGAGTGGCTAGTTTGGTACTCCAGATGGAGCAGAGCCGTTCTATGGTTGGGGCAGTGTTGGCTGAGACACTGTTGAGTTTGGACTGTTGTGTGCGGTGTCTAGAGAGATGGACTGTTTCTTCTGTTATTCTTCAGGTGAGGAAATAGTATGACTGTCTTACCCTTCCTATTGTGGATGCTTTATGAGTGTCTAATTTTAGATTTTTGGGTTATCTTGCAGGTCTGGCTCATAGATCATCTCAGAGTGGTGGCTGCCCCGGCAAGGAGTCCTTACACGGCTTCTCAGTATCACATGAGGCCGATCCAGGTTCGCCGAGGCTCAGTTAGGGAGTGGATAGGGTGGTTTCTAGAGGTTGCCCCAGAGGACGTACTTTGGTATTGTCAGTGGTGTGGCATTAGGGCCTTCATGACCATGAGTCACGGGTATCAGGTGGTCTGTTTGCTTGGTCTGAGTTGGACAACCTTTTATCAGAGGACCAGAGTTATGAGGCAGATGGGCCAGACTCAGGATGTGCCCCCAGTTGTACCTTTTTTGGAGTCTGCACAGATTACAGCTTCGATTGCTAGGGCTATCAAGGGTGGCTGGATGAGGAGTTATCATGCAGTATGTCCAGGGATCGACTTTAGGACTACTGAGGGGTATACCAGTTGGTTGGTTGAGGTGGTCTAGCTTGTTGAGAGAGAGCACCAGGCTGCTTTGCTCAAGGAGATAGAGGGTGACACCCCGGAGGAGGGAGATATTACTGGAGGTGCTGTGGAAAATAAGATGGTGGGACATACGAAGGGGGTGACTTGACCTTTAGAGGGGACCAGAGGAGCCATAGAGGGCTCGATACTACAGGCTGCACAGGTTGCATCAATGACTCAGATTGTGGTTTCGGTGACAAAGGAGACAGTGACTGTAATGAGGAGGCAGGAGGACACTACAGTCGTGGTGCAGAGGAGGGTTGCTGCTGCTAGAGCAGAGAGGAGGACTACTATTTCTCATATTTCGAGAAGGATTCCTATTACAGCAGCAAGGACTAGTTCCCGGGCTGCTACTGCACAGAAAGGGATTTCTAAGAGCAGTTCTGGAGCTGCAGGGACTCAAATTAGGCTTTTTAGGATGACTATGGGGGTCAGCTCAGGTTCTGCCAATGCTCCGCCTACTACAGCTGAGGGGGCTACTGAGACTTTGAGGACATACGTGACCTTAAAGGAGATTCATGAGATTGTAAGGGGCTCAGACTCGGATGATACCACACGGGATGTGTATCCTAGAAGGAGAAGGAGGAGAATAGTCTAGATTTGGAAATGACGTTGATACATGTTTTTACTTTGTAGCTGTTTAGGACCTTTGCTACAGGTCTTCTTTTTGTTCATGCCTGCAAGTTGATATGACTATACGATACAGGATAAGCTATAGATGACATAGGAGAGGCTATCCTTTTTGTGATGATGGATTGTATCTTGTAAAATCTAATCATCAATATATAAGACATCTTTTATTTTACTCTGATTTTTGCCTAAGCCGCCCTTGCGGATTTTCAACTTAGAGAGCACTTTTCAGCATTTTTTTTCAACTCTCATTTTTGCTCGAGTCGCACTTTCAGGTTTTCAACTCGACGAACTTGCTCTAATTTCTGCCTAAACCGCCCTTTCAGGTTTTTGGCTTAGCGAGCATTTTCTTTTATTTATTTATTTTTATTGTTATTATTATTTTTTTTAGGAAAAAGAAATCAAATGGATGATGCTTTAGGAACAGAGGAAATGAGAATGATATGCTTTGTTACGTAAAACAAAAATGCTTTGTACTATGATTTGGACCGCACCCGAGTCGGGCTGCCTACGTATCCCTTACATCATTTTTTCTGTCATTTTCTTTTAGGGAGAATCAGGTCCATGTAGTTCTGATTACAATGCATTGAAGAATAGAAACTAAATACAGACATCGATTTTAGACAAAATATATCTTCAGATGATCCAGGTTGCAAGGGTTGGAGAACTCGTTTCCGTCCACGTCTATAAGGATAGCGCCTCTGCCGGATAAGATCTTTTTGAGTACGTACGGCCCAGCCCAATTTGGTATGAACTTTCCTCTTGGGTCGTGCACAGGAGCTCAGATCTCTTTCAGGACTAGGTTTCCCTCTTATAAACCCCTGTCTTTCACCTTCTTGTTGAAATGTATGGCGAGTTTCTGCTGATAACCCTGAATTCTATACATTGCATCCATTCTCTTCTCATCAATGGCATTCAACTGGTCATGATAGCCTCTAATCCATTTTACTTCGCTTAGCTGGCTTTCTCTCATTACCCTAGCAGAGCAGATTTGCATTTCAATGGAGAGGACAGCCTCCATTCTGTAGACCAAGGCATATGGGGTCGCCCCCGTAGAAGTGCGAACTGTGGTTCTGTACCCCCATAAGGTGGCAGGTAGATGCTCATGCCAGTCTCTATGCTTCACAATGGTCTTTTGTATAATGGTCTTATTGGCAGCTTCAACTTCCCCATTAGTTTGTGGCCGGTAGGGAGAGGAGTGGTGATGCTGGATTCCTTCTTTTTGGAGTAGTTGGACTACTTCTTTTTGAAAGTGGGAGCCATTATCAGTGATTATCTCGAAGGGAGTTCCAAACCGATAAAGGATATTGGTTCAGATGAAATGGGTCACCTTCTTAGAGTTCAAGACCTAATATGCGCCGCTTCAATCCATTTTGTGAAGTAGTCCACAGCCACCAAAATGTATTCATGACCACTGGAGGACTTTGGGGAGATTCTTCCGATGACATCTATGCTCCAGGTGGCAAAAAGCCATGGTGTCGCTATGGGATTTAGTGGCACAAGAGGCCGATGCTGTAGCTTGGTGAAGATTTGACATTTATGACATTTCTGCACATACTTTGCACAGTCCTTATTCATGGTTAGCCAGAAATAACCTAGATTAATGATTTTTTGAGCTAAAGCAATGTCGTTCATGTGTGGGCCCCTACCCACTCAATGATCTGTTAGGCTTCTTCTTTGGTCACACATCTCAAATGGATGTTGTCCCAGGCTCTATTGTATAACACATCCCCATTGGGTATAAAGTTAGCAGCTAATTGCCTCAGGGTCCTTTGATCTGCTTTGGAGGCCCCTTTTGGGTACTTGCCGTTCTGAATGTAGTTGCAAATATCCCAAAATCAAGGTTTGGCATCAGCTAACTGAAGACTCATACACATAGCGTAATACCCAGGCTGCCTCTTCAGTTCAATGACAATAGGTCTGTGTATTTCATTGTCACTCACATCTATCATTGAGCCTAAAGTGTCTAGGGCATCAGTGAACTGGTTCTTAGCCCTCGGCAGGTAGTGAAAGGAAAGTTCTTGAAAACTCTTCTCTAAATCATTCAAGCATTGATGGTAAGGAACCAAACGCTCTTCTCTTATCTTCCACTTGCCAAGGGCTTGGGAGACAATCAGGTTTGAGTCGCCATAGAATTTGAGGTAGTCTATTCTCATGTTGATGGCCACCTCTAAACCAGCTGTGCACGCTTCATATTCAGCCTCATTATTGGTCACTTCGAAGACTAGCTTGATTGCCATGGGAAGGTGATCTCCCTTTGGGGTGACAAGAACTATTCCTGCTCCTTAACCCCTTCTGTTAGACGCACCATTGAAGAATAACTTCCATACTTCAGGATCTATGGTCAGGATATCCTCATCTGGGAATTCAGGCTCAAACGGTTCACCATCTAGAGGGGCTGCAACCAGCTGGTCAGCGATTATGCTTCCTTTTACTGCTTTTCTCGGGACATATTTAAAATCGAATGCTGCAAGTATTGCCATCCATCGTGCCATTTTACTGTCAATAACTGGCTTCTCCATAAGGAATTTCAAAGGGCTCTTATCATCTAGCACATGGGTTATGTATGAGCATAAGTAATGCTGGAGTTTGTGGCATACCCACACCAAAGCTAAACATAGTTGCTCAATCTGATTATAGTTAAGCTCATGAGCCAACATACGTTTGCTTAGGTAATAAATGGCATTTTCATTGTGGGAGTTTGAGGCATTTTGAGCTAGCATTGTGCCTATAGCTTCTAGAGTAACAGATAAATAAAGCAATAATGGCTGACCTGGTCTCAGAGGCTGTAGCACGGGTGGATTTAGTAGATACTCCTTGATTCTTTCAAAGGCTTTTTGGCATTCCTCGTTCTATAGCTTAGGGGCTCCTTTTCTTAATAACTTGAAAATTGGTCCACAAACATCTGCCAGTTGCGCAATGAAACGACTGATGTACTGTAGGCAACTTAGGAACCTCTAATCTCCTTATCAGTTTTAGGAGGTGGCATTTCTATGATTGCCTTTGACTTAGCCGGATCCATTTTTATACCCCGCTGGCTGACTAAATGTCTGAGCAAAACACCTAAGGAGGCACCAAAGACACATTTTTCTGGGTTCAGCTTGAGATTGTACTGTCTGAGTCTCAAGAAAAATCTTTCCAAGGCTTCTAGATGTTCTTCAGGGGTCTCAGATTTTATCACCATGTGATCTACATATACTTCGACATCTTTGTGCATCATATCATGGAAGATAGTAGTTGCCATCCTCTGATAT
>CATKHJ010655992.1:0-11576 GCA_949750685.1 Vernicia montana | reverse complement strand
TTTACCTCGCAGTCTTTCACCTAGCCTTTCCTAGGTCTTTCACTTTCTCAATAGAAAGTTGCCTCGCGGACTTTTGCTAGCCTTTCCTAAGTCTTTTACTTTCTCAACAGAGAGTTGCTTCGCGGACTTTCGCCTAGCCTTTCCTAGGTCTTTTACTCTCTCAACAGAGAGTTGCCTCATGGATTTTCGCCTAACCTTTCCTAGATCTTTCTCTCTCTCAATAGAGAATAGCCTCGAGGACTTTGGCCTAGCCTTTCCTAGGTCTTTCACTCTCTCAATAAAGAGTTATTTTTAGGATTTTTTATCTTTGGTTTTCAACACTTAGAGAATTATAGTTTTGGAAGAAAAATTAATTTTATTGATAGAACTTCTTGAGATGTTGAATATTCCAAGTATGTGGAACTTTGGCATCTTGCATTGTTACAAGTTTATAAGTAATAGGTCCTATTACTCTTTTGATCTTAAAGGGCCCTTCCTATTTAGGTGCTAGTTTGCCTGTTCTTTCTCTCTAGCTTGTGGCTTCGAGGTTCCTCATAACTAGTTATGCTTCTTGAAAGACTTTGGTCTTTACCTTTTGATTAAAATAGCTTACAGCTCGCTGTTTATATGCGGCCATTATGATATTTGCTTTTTCTTGAAGCTCTTCTATGAGATCTAGGTCTAGTCTTCTTGCTTCATTATTCTCTTCATGATTGGTGAACTGGATCCTTCCACTAGGCAAACCGATATCAACTGGAATAACGGCCTCACTACCATATGTTAGACTGAAAGGGGTCTCTCCTGTGGGCTGTCTTGGAGTAGTTTGGTATGCCCATAGAACATAATGAAGCTCATCTAACCAACTTTGCCCATATGAATCTAGCCTTCTTTTTAATCCCTGGAGGATTGTTCGATTGGTCACTTTGGTCTATCCATTCAACTGGGGATGGACTACTGAAGAGAAGTGTTGTTTTATATTAAGTCCTGAATAGAAGGCCCTTATTTTAACATTGTCGAATTGCTTTCCATTGTCGCTGATGAGCTGGTATGGTATTTCGAACCTACAAACAATGCTTGTACATAAAAAGTTAATCACTTTATCATATGTTATTATTACGAGCGGTTATGCCTCTACTCATTTAGTGAAATACTCGACTGCTACAAGAAGAAATTTTCTTTGTCCCGAGACTATTGGGAAGGGTCCTACTATGTCCATATCCCATTTTGCAAAAGGCCATAGGGCAGTAATTGGCATCTATTCTGCCGTAGATATATGTCTTCCTTGTTCAAATTTTTTGCAGGAGGGGCATTTTCTGACGAAGGCAATAGCTTCTTCCTTCATTCTGGGCCAAAAGTACCCTTGACGAACTGTTTTGGTAGCTAACATTTTTCCATCAACGTGCATCCCACAGCTTCCCTCATGTATCTCCCTTAAGACATATTCTACTTTGCTTGGTTTTAGGCATCTCAACCATGGGAGAGAGTATGCTCGTTTATAAAGTACATCATTATGAAGAAAGAAGTGAGCACTTCGGTGTTTTACTTTTTTGGCTTCTTTAGGGTCTTGTGGCAGTTCTCCTCTCTCTAAGTAAGCTTTAATCAGGTCAAACCATGTTGGTTCTTCATTTAACTCTATTACTTCTTCCCCTTCCTGAATGTTTTGATGTCCCAAAGTCCCTACAAAGATATTTTGTGGTAGTTCAGTTGGGTGCATTGCTGCAAGTTTAGAGAGGCCATCTGCCCTATTATTCTTGTTTCTTGGTATTTTGTAAAATTGCAGCTTGACCCCCATGTCGACCATCTTTTGGATTATCTCTCTGTTTTTTTGTAGATATTTGATCATGGTGGGTTCCTTGGCTTCGAACTCCTTCTCTATCTGTCTGACAACGAGCTGAGAATCACTGTGAACTTTAAGTGATGTCAGACGAAGGTAGTCTGCGAACATTAGCCCTTGGATTATTGCCTCATATTCTGCAATATTATTGGTTGCCTCGAATCTAAGTTTTAAGGCATATTCTACTATGAATCCTTGTTCGTTTTTCATGACTATTCCGATGCCACTCCCTTCTCTACTACAAGCCCCATCAATAAATAGTTCCCATCCTAGCTCAACTTTACAATTTTGTTCCTTTAGGTCTAGTTTTCTTATGTCTGCCTCCACTTCGGTTTCTAGGACTTCGGTATCAAAAGAAAATTCAGATATAAAATTTTGCAAGTGCTTGTGCTTTAATGGTTGATCTTGCTCGATATTGTAACCCATGCTGACCTAATTCAACCGACCAGCATAACATTCGCCTTGAAGTTTCTAGTTTATATAGTGTTTTTTGTAGGGTTGATTGGTTACTCCTATGTCTTGGTGTGCTTGCAAATAAACTTTGAATTTTTTGGTTGATAACATCAAGGCATATGCTAATTTTTCTATGGGCGAGTGGTTCAATTCAACCCCATGTAAAACTTTGCTAAAATAGTATATTGGTCTTTACACTAATCCCTCTTCTCTGACCAAAACCAAGCTTATAGCTTGCTCCAAAGTGGATAAATGGATAAGCACTTCTTCTCCCAGTAGGGGTCGACTTAGCACTTGTTTTGAGCTGAGAAATGTTTTCAACTAATGAAAGACATATTGACAGTCTTTGATCCACTCAAAAGTAGCTGCCTTTCGCAATTTCTTAAAGAAGGGAAGATATTTTTTAGTTGATTTAGACAAAAACCGACTTAGAGCGATGATTCTTCCTGTTAGCTTCTGTAATTCTTTTGTATTGTGAGGTGTTGCCATATCTAATATCGCTTTTACCTTATCCGGGTTTGGCTCGATTCCTTTCTCACTTACCATATACCCTAGAAATTTGTCTCTATGTATAAAAAAAGTGCATTTCTCTGGATTCAATTTCATGCCATACTTATTCATGACCCCAATCACTTCGTTCAAGTCCCTAAGGTGCTCTTCGAAGCTTCTGCTTTTGACTATCATATGGTCTACATATGCCTCTAAGTTTTTCCCTAACTGGTTTTTAAACATTTTGTTTACCAATCTTTAATAAGTTGCTCTTGCATTCTTAAAACCAAAAGGCATAGAGACGTAACAATAAGTCCCTTTTTCAGTTATGAACGAAGTCTTCTCTTCGTCAGCTGGACACATCCTGATTTGATGATACCCTTGTTTTGCATCTAATGAAGATAGGTATCCATATCCAACTGTTGAATCCACCAATTTGTCAATCATAGGTAAGGGGAAAGAATCCTTTGGACAAACTTTATTCAGATCTATGAAATCTATACACATTCTATAGATCCCATTTGTCTTTTTTTACTAGCACCACATTAGCAAGCTAGTCTGGATATTGTACTTCCCTGATGAACCCAACTTTCATTAACTTGTCAACTTCTTCGTCTATCATAGCTTGTCTTTCCGGACCAAAGCATCTTTTTTTTTTTTTTTTTTTTCTGTTTGATTGGTCTAAATGTGGGATCGACAAAGGCTAACCCCTTTTATTTCTTTTAAAGACCATGCGAAGCTGGATAGACACTCTGTTAGAAACTTGCTAACTTGAATTTTTTGCTCATCTTTTAGAGAGGAGTTGATCAATAAGTATTTTTTCGATCTCTCTCCCTCTTTTAGTATTTTTTCAAATTTTTCCACTAGTTTGGTCTTTTGTTCTGGAATTCTGTGCACTGCTTCGACTAATGTGACTTCCTCATATTCATGCGAAGTAGAGGCCTTTTTTTATTTTTTCTTTTCTGGCTCACCTCGGTTCTGAGTTCCATAGACACATATTTCCCCTCCCTCATGTTTGGGAATCGTCATCTTTAAGTGCCTAATGTTGGTTGAAGCATCTAAATCATAGAGGAGAGGCCTTCCAAATAGAATGTTATAACCTAGTGGTAATCTTACCACTACAAAGTTGGCCATAACTGTTACACATTATGGGGCAGCACCTACTATGACAGGTAACCTTGCTATCCTAACTGATGATACCTCCGTGCCATCAAGAGTGCGAACTGGGTTTTTAATATCCTCTAGATCACTTTCTTTTAACTCCATTTTGGCATATGCCTCGGTTGTTAACAAATTTACCGAGCTACCATTATCAACGAGCACTCTTTTTACTAGGAATTTAGCCACCACCAACTGAATAATTAAGGGATTATAATGAGGGTGTCTTATTTGGCTCTCATCTCCCCTTTTGGTTGGCACTAAATGTCCATTCCAAAAAATGAACTCAGGTTCCTCTCTTTTTCTTTGGGAAGTCTTAAACTTGCTTTTGCTCATTGTTATTTCATCTGATCCATTGATTAAGCAATTAATGATTCCTGCTGAGCCATCATTAACTGTTCGTTTTCCCTAATCTTTGTTTGCTTCGACCTAATTTCCATTGTTGCCTTTCACAAAATTTTTTAAATATCATTGTTTGATCAATCTCTCTATTTCCTCTAGTAACTATTTACAATCATTGGTATTGTGGCCATGGGTATTATAAAATAGGCAGTATTTATTTTTACTCCATTTATCTGGGGGAGTAAACATTGGTTGGGGACGAGCCCAAATATCTTGATTTTTGAAGGTTGCAAAAACTTTTGTTGGGCTCGCATTTAGTGGGGTTAACTTGGTTAGGCTCACGGTACGAGGTGGCCTACCTATCTCATTTCTTCCTCCTCCTTGACTTCCCCTGTTAACCTCTTCTTGTTGTTTGGTTCTACTTTCTACTTTAGAGTTTTCGCTTGCCCTTCTTTTGGGCAATGGCTATGGCCTATTCTAAAGTGCGAGGTGCATGTCTGCACAATGTTTTGAATTAATCTGTATGAGAGGTTCCATTTTGCAGGGCTTCCACTACTCTGAGATGATCTAACTGTGTAACTTTCAGGGCCTCTCAGTTAAAGCGAGCCACAAAATCCCTCTAAGGTTCACCTTCTTTCTGGGTAATGGCCTCAAGACATTGTGTTCGCTTTTCCACTGGAATATTTGCTGCAAATCTTTACATGAACTGGGTAGTGAGTTGGACAAAATTAGTAATACTTTTCTCTTCTAGGCTATCAAACCACCTCGTGGTTTCTCCTTCTAGAGACCCTCTGAAAGCCTTACATAACACCTCATCACTTCTTGTTTGTAATTGTACTGCATGCTTGTAATCCATAACATGGGCTCATGGATTAGTTTTTCCACCATGTTTTTTCAGATTCAGAGGCTTAAATTTGCTGGGCATTCTATACTCTTATATAAACTTGTTAAAAGGGAATTTTAGAGCTAACTAGAGGTTTTTGTCTATGGATTTTTTTATTTTTATCCTCAACATTCTCCTTTAAAAAAATTTTGAGGGTCTCTCTTATCTCCTCATCCCTCTTCTGGCTAATTGCCTCTTGATTGGAAGACTCAGAGAGAGATTCTCCATCCTTTCTAGCCCTTTTCCTGGATCGTCTTCCTTCCTTTGCTCTATTATTTTGGCTATATGGATCAGCCTTGTTCGAACGTCGAGGATGGCCTTCTCTACTTCAATTTATGCTTGTTGTTTGATCACTTCGCCTTTTGTTGGGATTTTCTTTTTCATTATTACTAGTGGGCCTGACTATTTCTGATCTTATCCTCTCTTTGCTTCTTTCAACTACGCGATCTTGACTGCGTGCTTCTGGTGGTGTTACTTCGAAGTCGAGCCTTCAGGTAAGGTCTACCCCTGGTACTACTTCGGTCACTGCCTGAGCATTGATTGCCGGAGTATTCTGTGGGGTTTATAAAGTATTAAGCAGCAACTGCAAGGCCGACACAACTTCGAGAGTTAACAAAACAGACTGGTTCCCGCTCAGGGCTGGGACTATAGCACCCAGTTGTTGCAATGTGGATACTACATTAGCATTTGAGGTTCGTCCAGATGGGGTGACGTGAGTCTTGGTGTGGTCTTCCAAGCTTGAGTGAATCTGGGAATTTCTAAGATTTCTAGGAGGATTTTTTCGGTTATTATTATCTTCCGATTGAGCCATATTTTTAAATTAAATTCTTCTATGGATCACAATTTGAGAATATTATGAAAGATTTTGATTAATCGTTCCCCATAAACGGCACCAATTTGATGAAACTAATTCCAACCGAGGTGGAATCGTTCAATCTTGCTTGAGTTTGAGTGTGAGTGTGAGTTGTTGCGACCTGTAAGAAGAAACAAGAGTCAGGTGGGCTAAGCAGGATGCCTAGCAAAGCCACTCTGACGGTCAAGTTAGATGCTTGACTCGATTTGGAAGACTGATGACAATGTTCTGTATTGTTTGTGTATAAGTGCATGTACTTGAGAAGGTTGATTTCTTGAGATATTTATAGGATACGAGTCCTTACAAAAATCGAATATGGATTTCTTTGACCAGTTCGGATTAGGATGACAATTTGCATGTTTTTAGCTTTCTATTTGAAAACGAGCTCCTTTTCATATTGACTTGGTCTTTACGATTTCTTGTGCTATCAAGTATATTATATTGAGTTGGGCACATCTTAGTCTGTTATCCGATTCGGTATATTTTGTCATTTATCACTAATTAATATAAAAAGTAATTTACTTTAAAAATGATGTTAATTAAGAGGAAGTGATATTGGTACTTCGCAAATGATTTATAACATTCCTCTTTATTTTCCTTAAAATTCAATATTTGCCTTTTATTATCTCTCAACAACAACAAAAAAAAAAAAATCTCCCTCAAAAGAAAAAAAAATCACCTATTGTTATTTTATTTTGATAAAATAAAAAAATATGCACATTTTAATATTTTAAATATACTTTCACTATATATAGAGTTGCAATAAGTGTTGAATAATTTAAAAATACAATATTTCATAGAGGATTATATAAACATGCTAAGTAACTTATATTTGAATATGGTAGATGTTTTAATTTTGAGAATTTTAAGAGATGTGAGTGCTACTATTAATAATGAAAAAAAAATTGCTAAATGTAATTAGAAAAAATATGAATTCGATCTGAAAAATAATTTCTCTATTTTTTTAATGTTGTTGTTTTTTTTTAATATTGGATACAAAATTTGAAAATTGTGTAGTTTTATCATAGATGGTTGATAAATTATTTCTATTTTGAATTGTTATTAATTTAATATTTGAAAATTTTATAAATATATTGAAAATATAGTTATTTTCTATAGTTTTGAATAATTAATTATATTGATTTGATTTGAAAGTCTTGAATTATTGATGGAAAAGAAAAATATTATATACTTTTAGGAATAGAAAAAATATGGATGGATTTAATTAAAAACAAAAAACACTTATTAAAAATGAGGAATTTAATCATTATTTTGAAGTTATAATCAATTACTTTTTTAGTGAACCTAACAAAAACAAAAAGAGAATTAGTGTATGATATATAAAATAATTAGGTGCTGGTAGGTCGTGTTCATGTCAGGTTGATATACTCAGGTGATACGATTATGGTCAACACGAACACGATTCATTTATTAATCGTGTCACCCTAACACGACACGAAAATTAAACGGGTTATACGAATACGACACGTATAATCCGTTTATTTAATTGGGTTATATATAGATCGTGAACCCGACACAATTCATTTAATCTGTATAATATTTATAACTTGAAAAATGTAATATATTTATTACAGAAATTAACTGTAATATTGTACATAAATCAAATTATGATTAAAATTATAAATTCATTAAAAATTTCATATTTCATATGTTTTTCAAACATTCAAGCAAGCACCATCAAATAAATTTAAATAAGATTTTATTTATCTTTGATTTTTTTGTCATTTTATTTTTTTTATTAATTTTGTTTGTTTCTTCCAATGCAATATAAATGACTATTTTAACCCTTAATATTACTAAAAAATATATAAGTTATAAATGGGTTGGGTCGGATTGACACTATTCAACACGACACATGAAATTAAACGGGTTAGCGTGTCAACCCGTAACACGACTTGTTTAAGCAGTGTCATAAACGAATCAATCCATTTACCAACACGGACCTGCTAAATCTCAACCCTAACATGAAAAATTTTCGTGTTTAACGAATCGAGTTAGCGTGTCATGATCCTTTTTGACACCCCTAAAAATAATTAAATAAAAAATATGAAAAAATCGTTGTTGGTGAAAATGACAATTTATAATTTTATTTTTATTTTTAGCATTAAAGTTTTATATTATAATTTTTTTTTTTTGGCAATTCATAAAAAGTAAGTATGATATTTTAAGGAAAAATAAAGATGGATTAACTTTTCAAAAATAAAAAAGGTAGAATAGTCAATTTAAGGTGGTGTTTGGTAAAACTGAAATTAAGTACTGAATAAAATAAGTGATATAATTTTTAAATAGTAAAAATATTTAAAAATTTAATTACTTATTGCATTCGGTATAAATTTTAAGTTAAAACCTTTAACTTATTATTTTTAGTGATCTTTAATTTAATTTAGACTTTTAAAACGTAGTTTTTAAACAAATTTAAAACAATTAAGTGCTGAAATTTTTAATTTTAAGTGCTAAATGGTATTATCAAATACCACCTAAATTATACAATTAAAAAAAAAGTGCTTCAAACCATTTAATAAGTGTCAATATCACATTCCTTAATTAAAATTCAATATTACCAATATTAAATCCCCTCTGGGATACTAAAATATAAAAACAAACATATTAAAGCAATACATACATAAGTCATAACACAAATAAAAAATATATACAAAACATAAATTTAAAGGTATATAGAGAAGAGCTTGTAATCAAGTCTCAAGGGATGATAACAATAACCATTAAGTATTAACCCTCAAAAGCAAGCATCCAAACAACAGTAGCAACACCAGCCAGCACAGCTACAGTGAAAACATTTTTCATATAATTTCATTAGTAAATTAATTATTTCTGTGAGCAAATATATATATATATATAGAGAGAGAGAGAGAGAGAAAGAGAGATTACCATCCTCTCCAAAACCCATCACCCTTGGACTTAGTTTGGTTTGGATGATGATGATCAGGATCAGGAGGAGAGTTGCCATTTTTTATTGGAAAATTTGCTGCTGGTAATGGAGCTCCATAAGGATTTGGAGAGGTTGAAGGATATGATGACACTGCACCAAATTAATAAGATTGAATTCCAATAAAAATTATATTTGTTTAATTAATTTTATCTTTGTACAAACACTGGAATAGTTCTCTTTAATAAAAAAAATATACTATTTTTTCATGTGGATATTATTTTTTGTCCGTAGATAGAATCTCTTATATATTTACACTAGTATACAATGCAGACACGGATTATATATGATGAGTGTGAATTATGTTATTAATATTAAGAGTAATTGTTAAGATTAATTCGTTTATTATTTTATTTATATTTCGATTTTTTTTTTTTTTTGTTAAACTTTTATTTTTTTAGTTTATTTCATGTTTTCTTAGGTTTTTTAAAAGTTTTTAATGTAATTTCAAGTAATTTGAAAGTTCCAAAGTTATAATGAAAAAGTCATAAAAGGATCTTTTTAAGGAAATGTGTTATTCTTTCTTAATTAAAATCACCATTACGCCTAAAAAATAAAGTTTTGAATAAAATAAGAACATGTCATATAAGTAAATAAAAAATTAAAAAAAATTCATTAATTCTTGCTTAACTTTGTTATTGAGTTGTTGGTGATAAAAATTGAAGAGTTGTAAGATTCAAAGAAAACTTTTGTGAACTCTTTGATTAAGAGCTTAAAAGAAAAAAAAAATCTTGAAGAAAAATGGTACTTGTAATGTAGTGATCCTATTTTGATAAATTCCCTTAATTTGTATTGATGGATGAAAGGGTTTTTTTTTTAGCCTATTATTTGTTTAGTCAATTATCTTTTTGTGACCTAATACAAGTCTAGTGAAGACCTGATCTCTCTTAATTTGTGAATTTCATTAATAAACTTGATTTCATAAACATGCTTATGAGATTTGTAAACTTATTTAATATCTTTTGATAAAGACATTTAAAGATATTAAATGTATATATACCTATTTGAAATGCAATAATTTTTTTGTGATTGGTTTAATTCATGATTATTGAAGTTATTATGATTAAGTTGAGGTTTATTTTAAACTTTGAGATAAAAATTTGATTTGATATGTTATTGATATATTGTTTGTAAATATTTATTTTTTGAGATATTTAAAAAATTTATTCAACATAAATATGAGAAGATTAAATTTCCTATTTGATGATTAATTGTTAATGTCCAAAGACATTTCCACATGTAAAGTTAATTTAAATTATACTACCAAATTTTCCCACAAACACAGGAATCGATCCTCCCAAGTCAAAGTGCCAGCTGCTGGGGGGTATGGACGAATCCACATGTGGATATTTTTTCAACACATGATAAATTATTTGACATATTCCAAAACTTTAAACTTAAAAAATAAATTTATGTACAAACACTAAAACAATTCTTTTTAAATAATTTTTTTTTTATTTCATTTATATTTTTTTCTAACACATTGATAAATTTCTGATGTATACTGGGACTATAAACTTAGAAAATTAAAAATGATATAATAAATTTGGGGTGGCTGGATTAATAGATAATGATTTTTTTTGGAATTTGATTTTAAAAAATAAAAAACACATATTAAAAAAAAAAAAATCTACGATCAATTTTAAACTTATAAAATCAAATTACAAAAAATGGTGCCGTCTGTTGATTAAAAGGATTTCTCTTATTTTGGATCTAAAAACCTATTAGTAGTAGTAACTAATGTTAGGCTTTTAACCAGTGTTGTTAAAATCATATCGAATCAGTCTGTCAGATTGGTTAAACTAGAAATTGGTTACTGATTTGATTTTTAAATTACAAAAAATCGAATGATTAGTGAATTGAAAAAAATCAGTCCAAACCGAAAAACAGTTAAACCGGTCGAACCGAAATTTGTCTAAAACTACGTCGTTAGTCTTAATAAAATTAAAAAAAAATTAAAAAGAAAAAAGACAGATCGATTAAGTTCGACTAGTCGAACCGGTTCAGCCCCCAGTCCGATTTTAACAATATTGCTTTTAACATGAAAGTATATATTTAAATTCTATTATACTTAATTTGTATTATGTAATGGTACTTAGGTATAGCTCTACCTACCTTATTTCACCAAATAAATAAATAAATAAATAATTCCATGAGCAATTTAGCATGGCATATATGAATCATTGTTATATGATATATATATATACATACTTAAATTTGCTAAAATAGAAATATAGGTGTGTGTGAGATTAAGTACCTGCTTGAGTTTGGTTTTGAGTATCAGTACTCATCCTTTGAAAGCTCTTGACACAACAAATGAAAGAAATATTAGGTGGAAGAGAAATTAAGTGAGGAGATGAGGTGATAAGGGAATTAAGTTAAGTACTAATTAAGGTGATAAAATATGGTATATTGAATAATTAAATTAATAAATAAAAAAAGAGTTGAGATAATGATTAGTGGAGTGGTTGTAGCTACTACTATGTTGTTTTCCTTATTGGTTCAGTTAGTGCTAGTTATAGCTTAGGGTATTGAAATTTTGAAATAGCTCCAATATTATAATTAATTGAAAAAACTCACTTATTGTTTTCTTTTTAGGCCTAATGACAAAATAAAA
>CATKHJ010655745.1:0-12691 GCA_949750685.1 Vernicia montana | reverse complement strand
TTGTCAAGTATGAGCCCTACCATCCTTGTGAGCTAGCCTTGAACTACCTGGCCTCACAAGTATGGTAGTATATTCTTTACTCACTGCTTTATCTCATTAGTGATTCCATTTTTCAGGAGATTAGAAGTTTATCAGCTCGGTTCTTCGGACATTTTCCTCTCTAAAGAACCTATTTGATCAATGTAATTTCTCCATTATGTTATATGTAATTGAGATACTTTAGTGCTCCATGTGTGTAATAGAGAGAGAGGTATCCTTTTGGCCTTTATGGCAAGTATGGATGAATTATTATATATTGTTTATAAGAATTATGAGCTTATGAGATTATATGTGTTTGTATGTGGATGAGATCATGAGATTACGAGTATGTAAATGTATAAGTATGTAACATGATGAGATTATGAGACTAATAGTTATATGAGTATATGCATGAGTTCGGGTTCTGATCTTTGGGATGAGTGAGTTAGTTGATATGATATTATGAGATGAGAAGGGTTCTACGGGTTTTCGGTGGCCTTAAGCCTACTCATGCCCTAGGACCATCACAGTTGCGAAGTTGGGCTGTAACAGTAATCACGCTTACTACGGGTTCTGGAAGTCTTATACTTTCCCGTTCCCTAGTGTCGGTCACGTGCCTTCAGGTTCGGATCGTGACAAATACAGTAAATTATTATGTGATTTGACGTTTATTTTAAATGAGAGCTAAGATTTTTTTCGTGACACTTTACTACCTTGTATTTGTCGCCGTTAAACACTTCACTGCTAATCCACTAACGCCGTTTATTTTTGCTGATGTAGCAAGTTTTTCATAATAAATTTTTTTTGGAAAAACTACAATAAACTACCATGTAGTTTATTTTCGTGACACTTTAATACCTTGTAAGTTTTACAAAAATTATTTTTTATTACGAAAAGTTCGTCACATCAGCAAAAATAAATGACATTAGTATATTGGCAGTGAAGTATTTAACAGTGACAAACACAAAGTACTAAAATGTCATAAAAAAAACTTCAACTCCCATTTAAAATAAATGTCAAATTAGTTTACTATACTTTCACCATAAAATATATAACTTTATATGTCTCGGTTTAGTTCAATTAACCATCAATTCTGTAAAATAAAAATTATATGCTGAATCATTTCAAATTTATCGATTTAGTTTTTTTTTTTTTATATATATTTAATTTTTCATATTTTCGGTTCGGTATATAACCAGGATTTTAAATAACGATTTTACGTATCGTATCAGTGTAATGAAATCAAACTAAATTGTATTGAATCGGACTGAATTGACTGTCGTTATCGTGAATTTTCAAAAATGATTAGCAAACTAATGCAAATCAATAAAAAATAAACTATAACGTCTAAAATATAATACATTAAATTAATAAACATTTACATAAGTATAGTTTAAACTATAAAAACTCAAATTATATAACATATTTATGAATAATGTATAATAACAATAATTGAGTTATATAAATTCCTAATAGAATACTGTATTAACTTTAAAAATACAATTTTTTTTTTGATAAATCAATCTTATTTTATTAATTCATGAGGGAAAAAACTAAGTTATTTAAGATGAATAAGATGATAAATAAATATAAAAAAAAAAAAAAAAAAAAAACTCCTCCCTATTATAAGCAAATATGACAATATTATAGTTTTGTAAGAATTTCTACAAGACCATCATTTAAATTTTTAAAAATAAATATATGAAGACAAATATGACCATAATATAAAATTCAATTAATAATTTACTTCCACAGACAAAAAAAAATTACAAACAAATAAATTTTGTAAAAATTATCAACATTGTTCTAAATACATTAAAAGAAAAAAAAAACTTTTATATAAATAATGTAAAAAATAATATGCCAATAATTTACACTAATAAAATAGAAAAAATATAAAAAATATAAAATAATAGTATTTTTAAACAATATATTCATAATTTACATTAATGAAATAAAAAAAATTAAAAATTTAATAATAATAATTTTTTTTACTGATACGTCACGATCATATCACTTGATAATGATTATATCAGTATGTATCGGGTGATTTAGTACCGATTCAAAATTAATTTCTATTAGCACATTATAACACCCGAATAACATATCAAATATCTCAAAAATCTATACGAAACTGTCGATATGTAATGTATCGGCCGTTACTTAAAACACTGATATCAACTTTTCGATTTTTGTTTTCGCACGGGAGAGATACTTTGGGTTGATGCATATATGGCTTTGTATATGGATAGTTATGTCATTTCACTCTATCCAACTATTAACAAAATTTTAATGAATAATAAAAATCATTAATTTTGAAATTAGGAATCAAAATATTTATAGTTTGAAACTTGAGAGGAATTTTAATAATTTATCTATTTGTAATTTTTAGAGAGTGGTGGATTCCTAAGGGTCAAAGTGGCAGTCGTCCTCCAAGAATTTTGAGAAACATTTGCCCTTCAAAATTTTTTAAAAAAAATTTAATGTTGCTCTCTAAAATTATGGGGTTAGATTTTCCACTGGGTGTTAATAAAAAATTTGATTTCAAAGTATGTGGATGAAAATAATGACACTGAACTTAGTGAGGAAGAGTTTTTGAACTAAATAAACAAATTGTTTGTCATCATGAGAGAGATGTGGATTTCAAAATTCTTTCTTTTTTTTTTTTTTTTCTCAAGAAAACAAAATCCACAAGTTATGTGAGGAAAATAAAATAAACAAAATAAAATGATAATAATGGCATGTAAGTTGAAGGTCAAATTTGATAGGAAAAAAAAAAAACAAACAAACACTCAAAATTTATGAAATGGAGAGATAATTAACAGATACTAAAGATAAAGAACTAGAAAATTGAATAATTCAAATATTCAATGAAATTTGAGAAAAAAAATAATTATTGTGCATTATTATAAAGAAATTGTTGAATGAATTTTCTACAATAGAGATGGTAAAATTTGATTTATTTGAGCGGAAAATTTATCTCACTCCAAATATAGCAATGGGTGGGAATGTGATTGAGTCTCCCCGTTCTGATTCCCCCCTCAATTTCATAAAATTAATATATATTTTTTTTATTATAATTTTATATATATATATATATATTAATTTTTTAAATTATATTATTGAGTATTCAATTTTATTTTTATTTAATAATATATAAAACTTAACACAAATATGTATAATATTTTATCAAAATATATAAATTATAAAATTTTAACATTAATAAATTATTAAAATGTAAATGAAAATCTCCACCTCTAACCTGCATCTGCTCCAAAAATTATTTATTCCGCTTCCCTTTACTCCAATACTTGATAGAGAATTTCAAAACGAGCGCGCCCCACCCATTGTGATTCCTATTCTACAATAGAAATCTCAAACTATATGTATCTTTTATAAAGGTGATAAGATTTTTATTTTTAATGCAAAGGTGATAAGATTTTGAAATAATAAATGTGTGGGGAAATTGCCACGTAAGCTTTGTTAAAACTTGTCTAAACTTTAATTATTTTGTGACGTGTAGAAAATGCATTGGTCAAACTATCCATGTGTGACAATGACACAAAATTTGCACTCGCCAAGTGTTTGTGTAGGGAAACACTAACTTTTTTTTTTTTTTTTTTTAATCATGACAACAATGAAAGATTTAAATTCCAAATTTCCACTTTTCATACATTTAAAAAAATAAAAAATTAAATTAAACTAGGCTTAATAGATATTTTAATATTTTATTCTTTTATTCATAAATTTGGAATCCCCCACTTTTGATATATTAAAAATGATGAAAAACTCAATTAAATTAAGTATAACACTTTTTATTTATTTATTTATAAGAGATTAAATAAATTGAAATAATATTATGAGGTTTTTTTTTTTTTTTTTTTTTTAAAAAGTCTCATTTAAGTTCACTAAATTGATAAAAATACAAATCATAATGCTAATAAAATCTCCAACACAAACACTTTAATTTGCTTTTGAAATAACAAAAACAATAATATAAAAAATAATTATTTTATATCAAATAGCTATTCTTAATTTTCATTCATTTTTTTATATAAAACAGCTATTACATTTTACTAATCAAATGAAGTTAAAAGATGCCTCACGAAAAAAGAAATTCTAAACATTTGTGTATTTTTAATTTTATTAATTTTAGCTTATTATTTTTTGTAATAATTTTAACCAATTTAGCTTCTAAAAATTGGCATGTGCATGTATAGTCTAAATTAATTTTTCCTTCCAATTTCTAATACAAAATGTTTTTAAATTTTAATATTTTGATGATTAAAATTCACTTTTATTTATTGATTATTTAGAACTTTTTAAATTACCTTTTTTTCTTTTCTTTTTTACTCTTTTTCATTTTTCAATTTGAAAAAATAAAATCTCCAAAAATTTAAACTCATATTTCTAAGGAGTTTTCAAACAATAAATAACAATTAATACTTTCCATATGAAATTTTATTTTTTATAATAAATCAAATATTTTTAAACTTTTCCTTCAATTTTTTAATATTCAATTTTTACTAAAATTTTAAATTGAAAATTTGAATTATTTAAGATATTTCTTAAAATGTTGAGTTAAAAAAAATCAAATTTTAAATTAATCTAAAAACCCAATAATATAACATTTATCAAATTATGGGTTTTATTTAAACTATTAAATAACAATCTAAAATTGATTATATATAAATAATATAAATTGATATTTAAGAATGAATTGAAGACATTAAAATAATAATGAAAATTCTTGAAATATTTTGGTTTATTATTTGACTAAAGAAATTTCTAATTTTTTTTTATTATTGTTTGTTGATTTAAATTTTCTTATTTTCTTATATGATTTGAAAGTTTAGTTTTGCAAGTTGATTAATCAAGACTAAAAAATGACTCGCTCCAAGATGGGTCTCAGAGAACAGGTTCAAGATAGAAGCAGACAGTCTAAGATGTAGACCATAAGACAATCAGGCCAAGTGTCTCTCAAGATCCATCACCAACAGGCCCAACACCTCACATCTTAGACTTCTCTTAACCAACAGGCCAAGGCCTTTTAAGACAGGTCACCTCACCTTGTCTCCTCACTTTCTCACATTTAAGTACGAGCATCTTGCCTTGTCAATAGATAGCTTACAAGGGAAGTCTCCACCGATAATTTCTTACAAGCTTGCTTGACACGCAATCATTGCCACCTCAGAAAACGAGATTTTGTCACTTCAGCACAAGGCTTCACAACCTCCAAATTAGACGCATCATTACCTCCTATCCAGTTACAAAATGATGCAACTTAGCCTACTTGAGTACCTACATCCGTGCAACTCAAGACCTCTATAAATACTGAAAGTTCTCCAAATCAAAGGGGGTCTTTTGGCCGCACCTCTCACCAGGCTTCTGGATAGACTTCTCCCTCGTCTAAAGAACACAACTCGAGAGAAAGGTAACACCACATATGTTTTGAGCCTTTTGGCTTCCAAGAAGCACACTCTCTTTAATAGAGCAGTGTCACACCCCGCTTTGTCTGAGATGCGATGGTCCTAGGGCATGAGTACGTTTAAGACCTCCAAAGACCCGTATAACCCTTCTATACCTTGGATCCATACGCATACAAAATCGTAAACAATTATACTTAGGAGTATGTCCGAACCATATAGCGAACCAAACTTAAAACCATTGGAATCCAATAACAATTCAACTTAAAAAAATCAAAGTCTTTCTATTTTATTCATTTAAATCACTTCAGTATATGGATCCTTTTACAAACTATGGAGCTTTCTAAGATAGAGTAACAACAGCTATGACTTTTACAAAATTTACAAAGCTTAAAACAACTTATACATAAATAGCTAGAGCTTTTGTGGTGGAGAAGGATGACCAAAGAGATCCTGTCAACTTAGCTTCTAACTTCTCCTAACTCACACCTGAAATTCACAGACGATATAGTGAGTCGTCAACTTAATAAATTATGAAAATGCATTCATTATTTGGGTATATATATATATATATTATTCAATGGATATCAAAGAAAAATACATATGTGTCGAAGACAAACAAGCACTAAGGGTACAATCCATCTTGACATAAACAAACATATAGCAGGAGAACTTAGGGTAAACATAACCACATTCATGTGAGTCTCAATATCATATTATAACAGTGAGAGATCAAATGGGTGGAACTGCACCTCAAACCCTATAAGTTTCTATAACAGTAGGAGCATCTAATGGGTGGAACGTCACTACAAACCCCAAAAGTCTCATAAACAATAACAGTAGGAGTACTTAGTTCAATCTGACATTGTTTATAGACTCTGCCGATTGAGTCACTAGTGCACACAGTTTAATGGACTTTTCCCTCTATTAGTCGAGGCGTTCTGTCAATGCGTGGTCAAGGCTAAGTATTGGCTCGGTCGAATTTTCATTTCAAACATTAGGTTATCAAAAATGGCCTCGTTATTTACAATAACTCTAGCTTCAGTCCAAGCGGTCTTGTCATTTCAAGAATCAATATTAATTACAATAAGGGTTGTAATAGTAAGTTATCAACATATGGTAACGATAACACTAATGAAAATAAATTTTATCATTCATTTAGAACAACAAAGGAATGAAATTCAATAGAGCAACACATGTTGATTTTATAATACATTCATACATTTCATAACTTACCTCACTAGCCATAGCTTCTCTAATAAAGTCACAAATCACCATCATCATATATGTTATATGGCCTATTAATAACCCCCTAATCATCATCAAGTTCGGAATCTACCATCCTTAGACTCACCGGATCTATAGATCTACTATCTAGATCTACTTGGAGATCTTCTGAGAAAATCGAAAGAACAATCCACCACTTGGATTTCAAATTTAATATGAATATTGGCTAACTTCTTTTGAAGGAAAGGATCAATGAAGGAGATCATATTTAGATCTTAAATATAACTGGGACTTGGAGATTTGAAAAGAAACGTCAGAACTTTAAGTTTAGAAAGAGAAAGAAAATGTAACTGTTTATAATGCTTTCTAGAAAGGTCTATGGGTCTTTATATAGAAAAAGAAATTATTAAAAAAATATACTTAATGGCAGACAATTGGTCCTTGAAAATGAAAATTTCATTGAGAAGGAAATTTTCATTGGAAAAGAAACTTCCATTGGAAAGGTAACTTTTATTTTTTGCCATTCAATTTCTAGAAAATCATTAGTGGTAGATAACTTTCAACCCTATCCACACAAACTCTGACACAACTTAAAATATCTATTCACACTATTACAAACTTAAACTATACACTGCATAATACTAAAATGGATACGACCCTAACAACTCTTTTCGCAAACCTACACAGACATCCGAAGCCCTGTCATCGAGTCCTCAGTTGTCCTCATTAGCTCACACGATTATCTATATCATCATTGATAAGTCCTCAGTTCAACCTCGTCTTACCATATCGAGTTTATATGCTCGTATACTCGTATAAATTACATCCACTCATTTCGCTTGTAATGAGCTCGTCTATCTCATATCAAACTAGTCAACTTATCTCTGTAACTCGTCCACCTTGACAACTCACTTATCCGTACCTTGAGACTTCATCTTCGAAGGCGAAATCGTCTTTGTAATCGAACCTCATTCTCAACATCAAAGCTTCTCTTCGCCTCATAGTCTTTCTTCTCAAAATTCTTCATTTCTCAATACTTTTCCTCGTCACAAAGACTCATCCTCATCACCGAAGCTCCACTTCGTCACCAACTTATCCTTGGTATATGATATTCACTTGAACAAAGAGTCTTCATTCTTACTTTCCTTTCTCCTTAATTGGTATAGAAATCCAACAAAAACTCTCTAACTATCTCTTCATCCTCTTCTTCGTTAGTAACAATCCTTTTTCTTAAACTTAGGGTATTACAAGCAGTCTCTCAATCATCCACCGTAGGCTATCCTTTTCTTTTAAACTGGCCACTCTTCGGAATCCAGTGCCTAAAGACCTTCCACCTCATCAGAAAAGGTCACAATAAGAGTCTCGGTAACTCCCTCACTTAAGGAAGTAGTGACATCATTTTTAAGTCCACTCTTTCACCGAGCCTTTAAATTTGTACATATAGTCACACTGACTTAAGTATCGAAGGGCCTGCATCAGGAAATATTTTTGGCACAGACCTCTTAATGCCATTTATCTTTTCCATGCAGGTTGAGATCAAGTCTCTACTCCAACACTTAACTTCAACTTTTCTATTCATTAAGGTCAGCACCTCCACTTAACAAGGTCAACACTATTCCATCCATTAAGGTCAACACCTACACTCAACGAGGTTAGAACCATTCCATCCATCAAGATTCATACCTCCACTCAACGAGGCCAACACTGTTCCAATCTGCTACACTAAGGTCAACACCTCCACCTAACGAGGTTCACACTGTTCTATCATACAAAGGTCCTGCACCTTTGTATCAGCTACACCCAATGAGATCCACTACCTCAGTATACCTATATCTTCCTACTGTATCCTCTCATTCACACAATCCTAGATTGAATCTGCTTCTTTCGAAGAAAGTCCAGGCCCGTTACTTGGCACACAACAACACACATACTCTAAACACCGTAAGGTCCTGCCCTGATGGGAGCCTTCGGTCTCCGGGACGCTTTGGCCCAAACCAGGTCGAGGAAAAAGGCCCATCATTGAAAAAATGGTAAATTACTATTTAGTCTCTGATATTTGACTTAATTAACTAACGCGTCCCTACTTTTTAAGAAACTAACTTATTACTCCCTCAGTTTTGGTTCCGTTAGACTATTTAGTCATTCTGTCTAATTTTTATATTTTTTTTAATTAAATTTATGAAAATTGACTAAAATGCCCTTGTATATATAATAAATATAATTTTAATTTTATTATTTAAAAATAAAAAAAAAATCAAATTAATAAAATTAAATAGTAACTATATAATTATATAACAATCATTTAATAATTATTTAATTTTATTAATCTAAATATTTTTTTATTTTTTACTATATATAATAATTATATAATTATATAATAATAAATAATTTTATAATTTGATGATATTAAATATAAATATTATATAATTATATAAATATTATTTACTTTTATTAATTTGAATTTTTTATTTACTTTTCACATTTTTACAATTATATCATATTTTTTATTTTTGTATTAATTTTATCTCAATTTAAAAATATAATTGTAATTCTACCCTAAAATTAAATGGAAAATAGTAATAACAATATTTTCATATTAATTTGAAGAGTAAAAGTGAAATTGACCTTGACCTTGAATTTTTTTTTTTTTTTTGAGACCAATTGAAATTGAAACTTATTATACCATATTATTAATTTAATCTTTAAGCATTAATATGAATTAATTGGTTCTCAAACTTTATGAATTTTGTAAATTACTAATAATCAAATTTGTAAAACTAAAGAATTTTTTTTTTAACTTCAATTAAAATTTAAAAATTAAATTGACAACATGATATAATAAGTTTAGGATCAATTTAATCTTTTGGCCTTTTAATTAGTAAAACTTTTTTTACAATTGTGATTTAAAGTAGAATTCAACTAAGTTTTCAACTTGGGGTAAAATTAACCAAAAAAAAAAAAAAGTACAAAATTCAAGATAAATTTATCGATTAAGCATATTTATAGTGTTGTTGTATATTAAGATAAAGGTATATGTGCTACAATGTCATAAGGATATTTTAAATTTTTTTTAGAGTATAACGATATTATTAAAATTGACAAAAAAAAAAAAAATACTAGTTAAAATTGAAAAGGCATACATACATTTGATTTTTTTTTTTTTTTTTTTCCTTTTCTCATTTGGCCTTCACCGTTTGAAATGTTGTACATTGTAATTGCAGTGCTTTTCTAGAAGTGGATGATTTCACAAGCATTTAAAAGTAAGTGAAACATGTGAAGACACCATTACCAAACCTTGGTTTGCCCCATCCCCACCACCAAATCTTCCAAGCATAAGAAAAATTATAGAATTTGCCATTACAACAAACTTCTTAACTAGGTACAATTAGTAACCTATTTATTATAGCATGACTTCCTTATATATAGATGATGCTTATAGGAATTTGATCAACAAATCACAAATAAATTTAAAGAATATGTATTTAAAGAGTAACCTCATGTTTGGATTAGCTTAGTTGGTAAGGAAATTTACCCCTCTTTTTATTAATATAAATTTAATTTTTGAGGTTAAATTATAAATAATATTTTTTTTTTATTTATAAATCTCTTAGTTTCGGCGTGGATGATTTATCTATGACATGAATCTCTTTATCCCGGCATAAATAATTTACTTTTAACTATATTAAGAAGATAAACTTAGTGTGGTTTACCTTTGACCAAACCTATAATGAGCGACCATGAAACCATCTTACTGCTAAATAAATAACGTATAATATAAATTAATAAATTAATTATTGAAAAATTATAATTAAATATTTTTAATATATATTTATAATGATTTCTTAAACATGAATTTAGTAATTTTATACTTTTATAATTTATTATGAATTATATTAACAATATTGATAAAAATTAATTTGAAAAATATTTATTAATAGAAATAATAAATATTACCAAAAATTCAAATTAATTAATTAAAAAAGTTTCAAACTTTAGAAATAAACTACTATTTGAGATTTCAACAACTACAATCTCTTGTTACCCTTACCTCTCCATAAGTACAACCATTAGATCGTCTCCAGGAGATTTTTTATATATCTCAAACTTTTTATAATAAATAGTCAATACAAAAAAATAAGAGTTTAATGAATTTTTCATTATTTAAATTTAAAATAAAAAATGAATTTGACTCTCCATATATAGAGAGTTAATTTCACTATTTATCTTAAATTTTTTCGATACATGCTATTTAATTCTCTCACCTATCATTTATGAAAAAAAAAATTAAAAATTTAAATTTAAATAGTTTATTAAACTTTAAAAAATTTACATTCTTTATATTTAAAAATTAATTAAGATGGTATTTATTTATGTAAAAAAATACTCTCTAGAGAAACACTCAAAATACTTATTATAATATGATTATCAATAATTCTGATTACTTACATTACATATAAATATAAATCAAATCAAATATATATTCTAATTTTGTAATATAAAAGATTACTTGAAACTTTAAATTTTTGATCATCTACAATCTTATCTACACTACTTTCAAAAAGTTGCCCAATAATCAATAATGATGAAAATTTTGCCTTATATACAACCCACATAAATTTTTTTAACAAAATTTCTCTTTATCTTTATAATCATAATAATAATAATAATTATATATATACCATCACCAATCAAAAGAATTATAAAAAAATAAAAAGAAAAAAGAATCCTAATTTACAATTGTGCCACTACATTAATTTGTATCTATCAACTACCGGTCAAACCAAAACTCTTCAGACAACCCACGCAGCATTGTTCTCGCTTCTATCTCAATCAACCTTCTCTCGTCTTCTAACCCAAAACGTTTCTCTGACCGCCATTAATACGACATCGTTTAACCAAGCAAAGCACCCGCATTCACTGCAAAACACAGCATCTTTCAATCTGTCAAAAAACCCTTTATTTCCAATCTCCGGCGGACTGGACATAGGCTGCAAGTAAGACAAAGCTGCCTGTTTAACAAGCGGATTTCTTATTGGTATCTCGTTCCAGCTGGAGTTGTGATTGGTGGGTGACAAAATCGTCGGCGGTGAAACAGGTAATAGGTCCTTCAAGCTTGTGTAGGTGAAAGACTGCATCGCTATCATCTCTATATCGGAAATTTCAATAGATGGGTTTTTGAAGCCGTTGTACAATTCGACATTATCTGTTTCTGATTTTGACTGAGTTTCCATAGTTTTGGTTTCAGAGAAAGAAAGAGAAAGGAATGTTTTAATAATTAGTTTGGTTAGGGAAAAGAGAGAAGGAAATGGAGAGGGGATTCTAGGTGGGGAATTGGAATTCTAATAGAAAGAAGAAACGTGAAATGCACGAGCCAATAAGAAAGTGGAATTGATCGATTGTTTTAGTTTGAGAAGAAGTTTGTTTTGAAACATTGTTGAAGTTGAAGAGGAGTACTCTTTGGATCAAATTATTATATTTATTTAATATATCCTTAATTAAAACATACCATTTCAAAATAAATAAACTAAAAAGTTATTTCTGTTGTAAATCGGCTTATTAGCTCAGTATATCAAAGACAATAAGAAGAGATATAAAGCAATAAAGTAAAGAGAAAGAAAATACGTAGAGAGTAAAAGGGGCTCCAAACTCTTATTATTAGATTAACTCTAGCTTCCCTTATATAGAGGAATAGTTAGGGTTTAGTGTATACAATATTATTGAAATAACCCTATATTATAATCTCTCTAAAATATATACTCAAGGATGTTTAAGTAATATCCACATATAATAATTATCTATAACACTCCCCCTTGGATATTACTTGCGCCATAAATATGCCTCGTTAAAAACCTTGCTAGAAAACTCAATGGGAAAAAAAACATAGCTAAGGAAAAGAGTATAATTCATGCGCTATTCTATCATTGCACAGATTGCCTCATTAAAACCTTTGATCAAGAAAACCCTGTGGGATAAAAACTTGACTAAGGAAAAAGAGTACAATCTTATACTGATTTGCTCCC